>BMAC01000046.1:1005054-1026465 GCA_014905375.1 Phtheirospermum japonicum | reverse complement strand
ATATTGACGTATAATGTAGTATGCAAAAAGTTGTTTCATAATATATGAATGTGGGAGTTATTTACCTTTAATTTTTTTTAGGGCGCGGATATAGGCACCCTATCTATTAATGAGTTCACCTCACTAAGAAAAAATCAAACATAAAATGCCAAAATTACCCCCCCCCCCCACAAAATACTACACCCCCAAACACATCATCTTCTCTAACCCTTCACCACCACTCCAACTCTGCCATTATCATCGCCCATCACAACGTCGCCGCCACGGTCGAACAGGAAGAAGAAAAATCGTGATGGGTGGTGAAAGGTAAGTGATGGATGGGCGACAAAGGGTGAGTAAGAAACAAATGCAAAATAGGTGTGATCGTCTCTGGTTTCTCGAGCATATGTCATGTGTTTGAACTTTTTGATCGAACAATACAACGTTGTTCGAAAGAAAATTTAACAAGCCTTAAAGGGGGCGTTCAGATCAATTTTTGAACATGTGTTTTGTGTACGAATCAATTTTTTGTTGTTGTATTTTGTGTTTAAATCGATCTTTTAAACCTATATTTTGTGTTCGAAAGTTTGGTTCAAACGATTTTTTTTCAGAGCATTTTATTCTTTTTGTTTCTTCAATGGCATGACGGCGGCAACTTATTTCTGTGTACATGTTTTGTTTACATTTTTCAATAGAAGGTGGTCATGGTAGTGGCGGCAGTGATGGGCGACGGCTGGAGTGGTGGTGGAGAGTTGAAGGAGATGAAATATTTGGGGGTGTAGGATTTAAGGATAATATTGACATATTTAGTGATATCCACGCCCTTTGTTTTAAATTTGCTCGTGTTGACCAAATCGTGACTTGAGTATTTTAAGTTATTATATTACATTAATAAATTAATAATATCACACATACATCGAATGAATTTACACCATCCAGTCAATTCGCTCCGTGCATCGCACGGGTTAAACACTAGTTACCCTTAAACCCTACACCCCCAAATACTTCATCTCCTTCAACTCTCCACCACCACTCTAGCCGCCGTCCATCACCGTCGCCACTGTCATAGCCGCCGGCTATTGAAGAATATAAAAAATCATGTGCACAGAAATACGATGTCCCCGCCACCATGGCAGCCGTGACATTGAAAAAAGATAAAAGAAAAAAAAAACACCTTTAGAAAATGTCATTTGAATCAGATTTTCGAATACAAAATATATCGAAAACCAATTTAAATAGAAAACACATGTTTAAAGAATTGATCTGTAAACAAAACATATGCTCAAAGAATTAATATGAACGCCCATTTTAGGCTAAAAAAAAGGGTTGTTTGATTCTTTTTTTCGAACAACGTTGTATTGTTCGATCAAAAAGTTCGAACACATGAGTTCTGTTCAAAAAACCAGAGACAAACACCCTTATTTTGCATCTGTTTCTTACCCTATATCGCCCAGATTCGTCACTTACCTTTCCCCACCCATAACCGCTTTTTCTTCTTCCTGTTTGACGATGGCGATGACGGTGTGATGGGCGACGCTAATGACAAAGTTGGAGTGGTGGTGAAGGGTTTGAGAGAATTATGTATTTGGGTGTTTGGGAGTGTGCGGGGGGGGGGGGGGGGGGGGGATGATTTTGGCATTCTTGTTGATTTTTTTTTATTAGGGTGAACTCATAAATAGATGTGTGCGTATATCCACACTCTAAAACAAATCAAATGTAAATAACTCCATATTTATATATTATGAAATAACTTTTTGCAGACTACATTATAAGTTTAATTATAGTTAACTTGTTATCATCACATGCTAATAGTTTCAAACTCTTTCTTTAGTTAGTCGAGAAACAATAATATTAGTCACGCTATTACAAATATACGCATGCATCTCCTTGTTTAGTCTTTATATTCAAAGACAAAGTGAAGATCTTATAAATAACTTTTGTCTTTTCTAATTATCGGTTTGTGTTTGCGGAGATTTATGAGTAGATTACGAGGTTTAGGTTTAGGAGTCCCAAAATCATGTGATTGTTGATCTATTTGTTTCAAAAATGTAACTACCAAAGTGTGGGACTTGTGATTAACACATATTTGTTCTTATTTTTATTAGTGTTTTAGTTCGTTTTTCTATTTATTTTTGGTATAAGTTGGATAGTTTAAGCTTAATTCCATATTTTTATACTTCTAGCTTATTTTACCATATTTTGATCATAAATGATGAGAATAGGTGATTGTTCGTTGTTTTTCACCGTACAGCTAAGTAACCGGAAGAGTTCAGTGCGTAAAGAGATGAAGTTTGATATTCGAGAGTCGAGAATGAGCTTTCCGGTAAAAGAGTAGCAGAAAGATCGTGAAAATGAGACGAACAACGAAGCTGCATCGGTCGACGCAAGCGTCGACGCTACTTCGAAGCGACCCTATCCACGACAGTCAACAATATGTCTACGCTAAGCCGAAGTAACTCTCTGTTGCGTCGACCCATGACCGCGTCAGTCGACACCTCTGCCCAGTCGATGTGAGCACATAGGCAGCATCGACACCGAGTCCCTGTTCACGTCGGTCGACGCGAAGTCGATGTGACTGCCCTAAATAGCATTTTTAGGTTTTCTTGTGCGCCAAGACATGCTATAACTATAAATACCCTTCATATTTCGGGTTTTATAGGAGACACAACTACCTAGGGTTAGAGAGCACAGAAATAACACATCTACACATTCCGTTACGTAGTTAGAGATCGAGATTGAAGATTCAAGTCCCTTACGGTTCAAGTTTCACTTCAAGTCAAGATCTTCGTTCCAACTCCGGATTCGCTGGAGATTTTTACCATTTTTATTAGTCTCAATAAGTTCTCTAAACGCTCTCTTAGTTAATTTCTAGTTGAATGCTTAGATTTAATTTCATAGTTACCATCTTAGTTAATTCTATGGTTAGATAATTTGTTCCCAGTTTACTTTATGCTTGATACTTTGGATATTTTGGATTCATTTAGTTTATTTATGCGAATTGATTTATGTTTAAATTCCCATTTTTAGATTCTTATGATCAAATTGATTAATGATAGTTGCTTATATTCATGTTTCTTAGATTCGTTTATGTTATTCATGAGATTCGATTAGGCTTAAATCATTACTGCTTTTTATTGCTAGTTTAATTATTCTTAGGTTTAAGTAACCCGAGCCTTTCTGTATCTTTTTGTATTTTATTTATTTTATGTTTAATTTTGGTTTTTTCTTTTTCGAATAGGTGGAAGGACTCAAACGAGGAGAATAGATCAATCAAGCGAAGAAAAAATCGATGCAGCGATTACGCCTGCATCGACGCCGAGACTGCTCGCGTCGGTCGACACGGAGTCAACGCAACTGCCAAAGAATCGCTCTTTGTCGCGTCGATCTGGCTCGCGTTGGTCGACGCAGCGTCGACGCGAACCCAAACCCAACCCAGAACACGTTTAAAAAAAACTGGATTAAACCTGTCGACCGACCCGAACACGACCCGCGGCCTAAGTCCAGAGTTGAGACATAAATTCGTCCATACCCTCCTTTTCTCTTTCCTTCACCTTTCAATTTCAATTCTTCAATTTATCTTGCTTTCTATCTTTCAATTTCTTTCTTCTTTCAACTTCTTGCAATTTCCCACCAAACCACACCAATTTAACCCACACAAACTACGATCCCAGTTTTTCTTTCCCTCTCCATCATTCAAGCTAATTTCTCTAAAACGGGCTACGTGGGTTTGGAGCAATTTTTCGGAAACGAGCTAGTTTCGAGCAACGATTGTCGAGGACATTTCATATCACGTACGTTGGAGCGACAACCAATTGCACAATTCAGCAAGTAGCGGATCGACCTTCTATATTCTCAGGGATGTTTCTTTTTCCTTCCTCTTTTTGACTTTTGGATGTATTTGTGGCAATCAGGAGATTGCCTGGATTCTCAGAGAGGGGGTGGTCGAGTGTGGATTTTATTGCTTAATTGTATAATTTTTAATATTCAGTATGTAATAATTAAATACTTAAACGTGATTAATTTCTATTTTTGCGCTGAACTGTGTTTGTATGGCTTGCCTGTCGAAGTTAACTAAGATTAGATTTGAGGCTTTTGTCTTTTGAGCGTGTATAATTGCATAAAATTTTTCAAAATTATTGTTTATACATTGTAAAATGGTACTTGGACGCAATTGATTTCGCAAAACCTTAAAAGCAGCGACAATTCAAACTTTTCATGCAAAAAGCCAGTGAGTAGCCTGAGTGTTTATCATCATTGCATATGCTTGAATAAGTTTCAGTCTTGATATCTCTTTGAAACCGTTGTGTGTAGTTGACTTTGAAAATGACGTTAAGGCACAAAAAAAACCCCTATTCCGGCCATATCCATATATTTTTAGCCACTATAAATTCTGAATGAGCCCCTCATAGCCAAATAATCCATGCCTATAGCCATGAGTGTTTTTGAGTCGACCCCTACAACCTATTAAAAGCGTAGGGTAGGAGTTCATTATTTTTATTGGTTATTAGAGTTTTGGAATATTTATTAGGAGTTTATGGAATTATTGTAATTAAGGATCACCATCCTTCAAAAGAAATATGAGAACCCCATAAAGAAAAAAAAAACACAAAAGGGGGATACAAAAAAAGAAAGAATAAGAAGGATGGTGGATTGTGTTAAAGCATTGCCTACGCGCTTTATGAAGGCTTGTGTTTTATTGTTTATTTTATTATGAAACATAATGTTTAAAAGGCATGAGTTGTGTAGAAGCATATAATAATCTTCAATTTTGATTAAGTGGTTCGAGCAAAAGTCGGTTTAGAGTTACGAGTTGAGAAATAACTTATGTTTAAAGGCTACGTTATGAGTGTTTAGTGAGGTTTTTCTTTTGAACGAGGTGAAGCACATCGCTTCGTGATTAGAATAGGTTTAGTGAGTTATTGATCACGTTAGATCGTGAGTTAGCCACACGACTTATATACCATACCCGTCCAAAGAACCTTACATTACAACCCGAAAAGACCTTTTCCGATTCTTAGTTCAACAACACATTTAATTTGCGATTGAAAAGAGATTGATTTTTCGTGCTTATTTATTGTGCATGTATTTGTATGATTTGAGTGTATACACGTCCTACGCAATAATGCTTGAGTGCTTTTGAGCGAACACCCATATATTACCCTTTTGAGAGGACGCATGATTTTGTTTATGAAGCGACAATGTAATAAGGGTGGAATGTTTGACCTTGTGTGACTTGTATCTATATTTTTCAAAATTATGTATGGAGCATAGCACGACTCATTGCTTGAACTGATTTTCTTTCTTGTTATACTTTGAATATAATGTCTGTTCGAGGACGAACAAACTAATTAAGCATGGGGTAGTTGATTAACACATATTTGTCCTTATTTTTTATTAGTATTTTAGTTCGTTTTTCTATTTGTTTTTGGTATAAGTTGGATAGTTTAAGCTTAATTCCGTAATTTATACTTCCAACTTATTTTACCGTATTTTGATCATAAATGATGAGAATAGGTGATTATTCGTTGTTTTTCACCTTACAGCTAAGTAACCGGAAGAGTTCAATGCGTAAAGAGATGAAGTTTGATGTTCGAGAGTCGAGAATGAGCTTTCCGGTAATAGTAGCAAAAATATCGTGAAAATGAGACGAAAAACGAAGAAACGTCGGTCAACGCAAGCGTCGACGTTACGTCGACGCGACCCTGTCCACGACGGCCGACACTATGTCGACGCTAAGCCAACGTAACTCTCTGTTGCGTCGACCCATGACCGCATTAGTCGACGCCTCTGCCCAGTCGATGCGAGCGCACAGGACGCGTCGACGCCGAGCCCCTGTTCGCGTCAGTCGACGCGACAGCCCAGAAATGCATTTTTAGGTTTTCTTGTGCGCCAAGACATGCTATAACTGTAAATACCCTTCATATTTTGGGTTTTTTAGGAGGCACGACTACCTAGTGTTAGTGAGCACAGAAATAACACATCTACACATTCTGTTACGTAGTTAGAGATCGAGATTGAAGATTCAAGTCCCTTACGGTTCAAGTTTCACTTCAAGTCAAAATCTTTGTTCCAACTCCGGATTCGCTGGAGATTTTTACCCTTTTTATTAGTCTCAATAAGTTCTCTAAACATTCTCTTAGTTAATTTCTAGTTGAATGCTTAGATTTAATTTCTTAGTTACCATCATAGTTAATTCTATGGTTAGATAATTTGTTCTCAATTTACTTTATGCTTGATACTTTGGATATTTTGGATTCATCTAGTTTATTTATGCGAATTGATTTATGTTTAAATTCCCATTTTTAGATTCCTTTGATCAAATTGATTAATGATAGTTGCTTATATTCACGTTTCTTAGATTCGTTTATGTTATTCATGAGATTCGATTAGGCTTAAATCATTACTGCTTTTTATTGCTAGTTTAATTATTCTTAGGTTTAAGTAATTTAATTATTGCTCTTAGTTTTAGTTGGTAATCTAGTTTAAGATAATTAGTTTAAATAGTTTTAATTTAATATTGCTTTAGTTTTTAATGATTAAATCAAAACTCTCAAAAAATTCCCAAATTGTATGTATTATCTGTTTATTTGTGACTGAGAAAAATATCCAAGATACCGAATAGTTGTCCTCGAGAGAATCAACTTGAGTTAACTTACCACCCTACAAGTTCCTCGTACTCTTGCGAGCAAGCTTGCGTGTTTTAAATTAAATATCTTAAAAAGGGTGCACAAAAGTTTGAATCAAAAATTTGGCGCCGTTCCCGGGGACAACAAGTAGGATTCAAGAATGTTTTTCGTTTATTTTCTATTTCATCGTTATTTGTATAAGTGCACTTGGTTTTGGTTTTTTGCACTTGGTACATTGTTTTGTTGTTGAGTTTATGCAAGGTAGACGATCACTTCAACGCGATCTTGCACCATTCATTGACAACATCCATCGTTCAAATCCACCGAGACCAAGGCCCCTTTCCATTCCCGAGAGCGTTTCTTCTACGACTACTGATTTTGTTTGCAACAATATCCCTGACACAATGTTAGGAGCACAATCAATCCGAAACGATGATTCCCCACCAAGATCATCTCCACGTCACATTCGAAACGGGTATGGGAGTGAACCGATCGCTATGCAGGGTCAACCACAACCCCGAGCTTTTTGGGCTAATTATCAGCAAAACGTGGAGAATATGAGACGAGACGAGGGGGGAAATGAAGGAGTGAACCAACAGCATAACGAAGAACTAAATCGCCAACTTAACAACATAGTCAATCATCAACCCAACATGGCGAATATAAGCAAAATGAAGAGATAAACAAAATGTCAACCGTCAGCACAACATCGAGAACATAGAATTAAGGAACGGAGATTTTCTTCAGCATAACGAGTATGCTAACAATCATAGACGGGTAGACGCTTGGTTGGCAAATAAAAACCATGGCTACGAACAAGACCATTTCGAAAGGAGATATGAGCGCGAGAATAATTATGAAAGAAACGCATATGACAACCGCTACGAGAGAGATAATGATCGAGCACCTAGACAGCGTGATTTGGCGCGTCCGAAGGTTGTACCTTTTAGGTCAGCCATTGTTCTTGGACCAACTGCAAGGGAAGTGGAGATTAAACCGCATCAACTTAATTTACTCCCAACGTTCCACGGAGGTGCCCATGAAGACCCTTTGGAGTTTTTGAACTACTTGGTTGATGAAGTGGGTAAATTTGTGGTTAATGGCCTTAACCAAGAGGAGGTGCAAATGATTTGTTTCCCTTATAGCATGAAGGACAAAGCAAAATCGTGGTTACTATCCTTAGAACCTGGTTCGTTGACTGATTGGGAGATGATAAGCGAGAAGTTCTTAAATCAATACTATTCAACACAAACAACGGGGCATCTTCGGAGGCAAATTGCTACCTTTGAACAGTTGGAGGGAGAGATATTTCATAAGACATGGGAGAATTACAAGACGCTTCTGTAAGATTGCCCCCACCATAACTACTCTTCGAAGATGACTAACCAATTTTTCTTTGATGGATTGTTGGACCATGGAAAAAGAGAAGTTGAAATAGCGGGAGGAGGAGACTTCGGAGATTTGACAGCCACCGAGGCAAGACGTGTGTTGGAGAAGAAAAGCGAAAAATCAAAAACCAACTCTCGGCCTCGTAAATTAAAGGTTAATGAGATATCCATTCCCGATCCTGATTTAGACGACGGCAAATTAGTCAAGGCAAAGTGTGAGGAAATATTTGACTAGAAATTAGCAGCTTGGAAAGCCGAGCGGGCGAATGACGTTTTTCCCAAAATTGTTAGCCATTTCGCAAATGATGTTCATGACACCTAGATCTACATACAAGTCTTATGCCTCGGTGGTTGGTTTTGAAATTTGGAAAAAGAGTATCCCAGAAGATTCAATTGAAGAGAATCGGAAGAATTAAGAATGGAGGGTGTGCAAGATTTATGGTGAAAGTAAATGCCATAATATGAGAAATTGACCAAAGAGAAAATAGAAGGTAATACATGCACAATAATGTAGTATGCACAATTGTGACCCTGTTATTGCACAATATTTAATGGTAAAATGCATAAGCTTCACCCTTGAAAATCATTTTCTCCTATTATAAAATTATTGTCTATTTTTTGTGTGTTATCTAATTGTAATAACCACTTATTTGCATATTGTGATTTGTAGGTGATTTGAAGATGGAAGCAGAAAAGAAAGTAATTGACAGATTTCAAGACCTACCCTTAATATTATTTTTGTATTTTTATTATTATCTTTTAATTTCGTAAACTGGTTTGTGCACAAGTAAGTATAGTTTTGTGCACAACCATGCAATAAAATCTGCACAATAGTTCAATAAATTATGCACAGTAGCATTTCATAAATTCCTGTTTTAGTTGTTGGTTTATTGGGCTTTTGGTACTAAATGTGAGATTGAACCGTGGCTTGTATTTATTTCAAAATAAAGGATTTTGGCCATTTCTTTTTTCTCTCATCGTATTTTGTTGGTTCGTTGTTGATATACCATATACCATAGTTTATTAAAGTATAATCTTGGCAATTCGTGTTTTGTTTGTTAATGGAGGAAGCTTGCTTTTGTACTTTTGCGATGACCCATGAGGTTCATGTGGTTATGTTTATCTACACAAATAAGTGTTAATATGTGCACAATTATGCAATAAATTATGCACATAGAAGTAGAATAATTTTGTGTGCACAATTTATTGCATAATTTATTTTCAAGTGGACGAAATGATAATTTTAGGAAAAAGATCTAAAAGATCTCTTTCATTTTCTTAAAACTTTCTAACATCGTACTACATCAACAGTGTATGGTTTTTGTAAACCAAAGTCCTACCCAACAGTCGGATCATAATGTCGTTACAATCATTTAAAATAAAACACTAAGAATTAGTGCATCCAACACAACTTAATGTCATAATTCAATTACAACCCATATATTATACAATCTTTATTGTGGAAATTTGTAGATAGTATTGTGCGTGGTTAGTAACTCTATTGTGCACATGTCTTGAACTAATGTAACATTATAATTCTAAATGGTATACTACAAAATATTAAATAGTATAATGGTCTGATAGAAAAATGAACATGATACAACAATGTTCATCCTTACAATTTGCATACAAAACATATCCATGCTGCTACCAAAACTCATTAACTAGTAAGTTTGTGCAACTAAGGGGATAACATATTTTTTAATTGTCAATTCCAGCACAACATAATGTAACAACATTAATGTAATTGATATTTTGAAAATAAAATCATGGGAAAATTTTATTTTTGGTACATTATGTTGGCCACTTTCCAGAAAAGGTACGTGATGTTGGCCAGCATCAAACTACATACATTAAGTTGGCAAATTTATCAAATTTGGTACAAAAAAAGCCCAATCGGGCTTTGATACTTACATGGCATGATTTAATCATTTCTAATCATTTTTAATTTAAAAATTAATTTAAAAACTGATTTAATTTAAAATTTAATTTAAAAACTGATTTAATTTAAAATTTAATTTAAAAACTGATTTAATTTAAAATTTAATTTAAAAACTGATTTCTTATCATTTTCAATTTAGAAATTAATTTCTTATCATTTTAAAATTAATTTAAAAATTAATAAAAAAATTAAATTTTTATCATTTTTAATTTAAATATTAATTTTTTATCATTTTAAAATTAATTTTTTAATCATTTTAATTTAAAGATTAATTTCTTATCATTTTAAAATTAATTTAAAAATTAATTTAATTTAAAAATTAATTTCTTATCATTTTAAAATTAATTAAAAAGTTAATTTAATTAAAATTTAATTTAAAAATTAATTTCTTATCATTTTAAAATTAATTTAAAATTAATTTCTTATCATTTTTAATTTAAAAATTAATTAAAAAATTAATTTCTTATCATTTAAAAATTAATCTAAAAATTAATTTAATTTAAAATTTAATTTATCATCATTTTGAAATTAATTTAAAAAATAAATTTAATTTAAAAATTATTTTCTTATCATTTTAAAATTAATTCAAAACTTAATTTAATTTAAGAATTAATTTAAAAATTAATTTCTTATTATTTTTAATTCAAAAATTAATTTTTAAATTAAATTAATTTTAAAATGATAAGATATATTATTTTTTTAATTAATTATTAAATTAAAAATGATAAAAAATTAATTTTATATTAATTTTTAAATTAAATTAATTTTTTAATTAATTTTAAAATGATAAGAAATTAATTTCTAAATTAATTCTTAAATTGAAAATGATAAGAAATCAGTTTTTAAATTAATTTTTAAATTAAAAAATGATAATAAATGATTAAATCATGCCATGTAAGCATCAAAGCCCGATTGGGCTTTTTTTGTACCAAATTTGATAAATTTGCCAACTTAATGTATGTAGTTTGATGTTGGCCAATCACGTCCGATTGGGCTTTTTTTGTACCAAATTTGATAAATTTGCCAACTTAATGTATGTAGTTTGATGCTGCCCAACATTACGTACCTTTTCTGGAAAGTGGCCAACATAATGTACCAAAAATGAGATTTTCCCATAAAATCATTACAAAATCCAACAATGTTAGAAGAGTTATCGTGGTGTTGAAATAAATCAATGGGTTCATGGCTAGGTATTATCGGGATTCTATTCAATTGAAGTATTCAATGTGTTTCAAGCTTGGAAAATAAAAGAAAAATGAAAATAAAGCAAATAAACTATCTAAACTACACTAGGAATTGAAATTGCATATTGGTCGAATGACTCGGTTGTATGCCTTCAATGAAAATGCAAGCAATTAATGAAAATAAGCAAGAAAATGCAATGTTTCACCAAGTACAAGCATGCAAGCACAAGGTACAACTATGCATAAAATCCTAAATAATGCAAATAAACAAAAATTGAAAGCATGAATGGAAAGAGAAATGGAAATTGACATGAAAGTTTAAAACTTTACGGAAAATAATAAGCAACGAAGCCTAAATCTAAGATTCAATTTAAAACTATGCATGAAAATAAAATTACAAATAAAGTATAGGAAAAACTTGAAATCAAGACGATCTAAGACTCGATCTATGATCTAGATGTGTCACTCATCTAGATTCCATATCCAATTCTTAAGATCTAACAAGAAATCATGGTGCAAAGGCAAAAGGCATAACATGAAGAACAAGCATGAAAATGAAGAACAAAACATGGAAATAAAGCATAAAACATGAAATTGAAAGGAAACTTACTTGAATTAAGAAAAGAAACAAAGTTTGAATGTAATTGAAATCAAAGTAAAAATCCAAAGGAGTATTTGGATTCTTCTTAGGCTTATAAACCCAAGGCTAAGCATGAAAGTAAATCTAAAATTAGGAAAAGAAATTACATCAAAGCTTGAAATTGAATCTAAAACCTAAGGAAGGAGAACATTATCCAAGAGCTTGACTGACCCAAGTTAGGGTTAGAAGGGAGTTCTCTTCAATGGTGCAAGGTGTGAGCTTTATATAGTTGTTTGTAGGGGCAAAAATGTCAAAAACACAAGAAATCCCGCAGCCCTCAGCATTGCAGTCGATCGACTGCAGGGGGTGTCGATCGACTGCTCTACTTCAAGACGTTGGTCTCTGTCCGGCAGTCGATTTGGGGGCTTCTCAGTCGATCCGGCAGTCGATTTCTGGCTTTGCAGTCGGTCCTCGATGCTTTCGGGTCGAATTTCTCGTTTTCCGATCCAAATTGTCCGTCGAGAGAATATAATCCTTTTAGCCACCTACAAAACTAGAATTTGAGCTTAAAAACCCAAAAATAACACAAATATCTCACATATTGTATTCTTAAAGCCAAAAAGAAAATAAACGAGAAAAGTCCTAAAACCTAACAAGAAACGACTCAAAACTACTAGACACGACGCTAAACCCTAACTAAAAACACGAGAAAAAATACAATAATTACATGTAAAACAAACAACCCCAAATTAATTCAAACTAGAACATTAGAATTGACAGATAGTTTCAACTTAAAAACCTAAATTAAGGGACTAATTTGTCGCATGCAGGTCATTTTTTAAACCATCCTTCCGTTCAAATTTCTTTCCCTTGTAAATGGGAGATACTCCTTTGCGATTTGCAAGTTTATATTTTTCAATGTTTATGTCTCCTCATACCAAGGAGTGGTAATACTTCTTATGGATACAATCTAACTGTTTTTTATCTCCTACCTTAATGCCACACATTCAGTTAGCCCTTCAATCCAGCCACATACATGACTCCATGTGCCTTATAGCAATCCATGTGCCTTCTACCCCTACTTTGCATGGCATCTCCAAAAGTGTGGTTCAAGTTTTACAACCACATTAGCGTAGTGGGCCACATTTTGTACTTTTAGAAACTTTGAAATACACCTTTATGCAAAAAAAGAATAATAAAAAATAATAATAATTTATATGAACAAAAATAATAAGGAAAAACTGCATGCACAAAAACTTTATATGATGCACATATATAAGTAACACATGCACAATAATAAGAATTCTTGTGCACATTAATAAGATTTCTTTTCCAAAAGGTGACATAATCAATAAAATATGTAACATATATATAAGGAAAACTGCATGCACATAAATTGTATATGATGCACATTAGTAAGTAATACATTGCACAATAATAAGAATTATTTTCTATTGGGTGACATAATCAAGAATAATATACAGCACGGATGCAAGGAAAAACTGCATGCACAGAAATTATATATGATGCACATCAATAAGTAATGCATTGCTCAATAATAATAATTGTTTTGCACATTAATAAGTAATACATTGCACAATAATAAGAATTCTTGTGCGCCCAGTAATAAGAATTCATTTTTCAGAGGGTAACATGATCAAGAAGAATATATGACATGGATACAAGAATAAAACTTCAAGCCACATAACACAAGTTAGAGCTAAAGCAAATAACTCATAGTTGCTTAATTCTCACCATTTCCCAATTAGTCTTTTCTTACTGAATCCCACTATATTCTAGGTTTTCAAATATACCTCCAAATAATGGATATAAAAATGGGTTGAGTATCAGGGTCCTTTGCCCCAGCAAGAAGATTTTGATGCAACAACACATCTTCCACTAGATCCATATAGATATCTAATCCATAACTGATAAAAAAAGGAGAAGAAAAACACCAAAAAGCAATCAATCCCAGGAACAATTAATGAGAAAAAATTTAAAAATATATATTACAAAACTAACATGATAGAATGTCTCAAAGCATCAAAGACCCCAAACATCCACCTTCTTTATATATTCAAAAAACCGAGTATGAGAGCATTATTCTTCAAGACTCAAGAAACTTATGATTAATCATTTCCAAAAAGTACCAAACATTTCAGCTGTTTTCCACTATAAACCTCAATTTCAAACAATTTTCTTTTAAAAAGTTTCACGTGCATATTCAAAATGACAAATACATATTATATACAAGGCATAATACACACACATGAATACAGTAATCAATTTCTTAGACAAGATAGATTATCTCTAATTTCTAATGTTCACAAAAATTAAAATCTAAAATTCAATATATGCTCAAATAAAACTAAATTCCACAATTAAAAATTAATTCGAGACACATATGCATGTGATTCGCGGAAAAAAAAAAGCGAGAAAAAAGGGAAACATATCTTTTTGCTGAGTTTCGCCCATGAAAGATCTGCGATTTAACTTCTTGAAATCGATGAAGAAGAGATTGGAAAAAAACGGTAACAACAAATCTGGCATGGGAAAATTGATTGAAAATCGAGAAAAAAAAGATTGAATAAATGAGGTGAAATCGGGGATCGGGGTTTTTCTAAAACAAAAACTGAATCTATGGAGTTAAATCTATATATATATATATATATGATTGAGTTCAAATGAGAACCCCGTCATTATATGTGAACCTAGGGACTAATCCTGGCCTTAGATCTAATATTGCACAGTTCAATTATATGTCCAGGTTCATTGTGCTTTTTACATAGTACTGTAATGCTAAAATCAGCCCAATTTTTTTTTATTTAATTATTTTTTTTTTTTTACATTTTAAAACATGCAATATGTATCTTAAATTGTAGATCTTTAGAATGTGATTAATTTGATATATATTTCATTCAAAACGAATAAAATTTGAAAAAGTTATGGTTTGTTGAAAATTTGAGTTTCATTTCAAATTTTTGAATTTGCAGTTTATAGACGAAATTTGCGATGCTTTTTGTATACAATCATACTGTTTTTTTTCTTAATCTAGTGTGCTTTCTAAAGAACAATGTAGTGCTATTTGTAAACGTTGATATATGTCCAAAATACTATTTTTAATTAATTAATGCATTTTTTTACATTATTACCATGCTGACATGTCATGATCTCAACCATCAAGATTATCCAATCTAATGGTCAAGATGAGTCCCTAGGTTCACATATAATGACGGGTTCTCATTTGAACCCAACCATATATATATATATATATATATATATATATATATATATATATATAGATAGATAGATAGATAGATAGATAGAGAGAGAGAGAGAGAGAGAGAGAGAGAGAGAGAGAGTCCCAAAGGTACAAATCCAGAAGAATTCCATCTAGAAAGGAATATGAAAAATAAAGGAAAACATATCTAGGTTAAAAATCCTTCATGATATGGGAACTATAATTATTATGGGAATAGAGTCAACCTTTGGCACAATTCACCATAAGATATATATTCTTGATTAAAATCGTACAAACTCTGTCACACCTAACACAACGTATATAACACCACACGAGATACAAGTTCTAAAAATCTTCCAAGTAGATAAGAAATTCACATCCACAATTTACATACGAGATCCAAATTTTAACAACCAAGCAAATATCACCAAGTGATACATGTCCTTACTTTATGACTAAAATATGATAATAAGAAATCTCACATACGAGAAATTAAATAACATACCTGCTGCAAAATACAGCACCAGATGTGATGATATCCTTGATGATATTTGGCCACAAAGTCAATGAATTGAAAATTATTAATCTAGATTAATTAATTAGTATTTTAAGTTGCAAATGCGGAATTCCAATTTTGTGTCCGGGAGTCAAAGAACCTTCACTTTCGCAGTTATAAAAGTAAACATCTCGTTTAAATTACATTAATTGTTGATTTTAATTATCATTTTATATCCCTTTTAGGATGATTTAGGATTTCCTAAATAATACAAGATATTTATTTTGCACAATAATACAACTTATAATTGTTTTTAAAACATTCAACCCATTTAGGCAACTAACATTGGGGGAAAGAACATTTAAAATCTCATATTTTCCTGTCTCCATCACAGTTTGTGTTTCAGTCCCACGAAACATCTTAATTTTGATTTTACCTAATATGTAATTCATAATTCTTATTAAAGAAATACACAATTCACTAGTTCTTAACTTTTTTCTCTTTGAACTAACACCATACAATCTAACTGAAAATTATTACATCAATTAATTATTATTATTATTATTATATTTTTTTCATCACATTTTTTCCACCATTCTTATTTTTCTATTACAACTGCTTACTACTATCTTTCTACTAAAAAAATGTAATATCGACATCTTTGCATTTTCTTATCACATCCTATTATACTTTTATGTAAAGCAACATCCAATTACACTTAACAGATTCATAGTACATAATTTATTCATTGTTGAAAAAGAGGCAAAATGCCAAACAATGTCTTTTCAAAACAAAACTTGGTGTTAAATTATCTGCTTATCCTCATATGTACTGAAAGACATTAGTATTGATGTTATTTTTCTTACGTAGGAAATTTGGTTTAAGAAATTTGATGTTGATAAAATATTTAAGTAATATCTATTTTTTATAAAATAGAAATTTCACAAAACAAATTTGTTGTGAATGAGAAATTAATTTTTTAACGTTAAATTTTTTGTTATTGGACTGAATTAAGAATTGTTATAGTTTACTACAAATAAATCTTTGTATTCAAAAGATGAATAGATATATATCAGTAAACACCTATTCAGTAGTACAGGATATCTTGAACCGACGACAGTCTGTTCAAAAGACATACACACAGCCCTTTGCAAGATTTAGTGTCTATTCATGTGGATATATTGAACAGAGGCATGGTTGTTCAAAAGACATATACATTAATGTACAACCCTATTCAAAATCGGTTTTTATTCACCTAAAAGTCCCTTGAAAAAGTTGTATTTGTTCAAACACAATCTTATGGTCTCAATAAATAGCCCACATGTCTGCGATCATTTAATTTAATTCATATTTTGCATACACAGTTCAGCATACAAAGCATATTGTCTATTTATTTCTTTCAAAGCTTAATTGTTCCAAATACAACTCTATTCGCTGAAGATTCTAATTATTGAAGTGCTTCTTAGTTGGAATCAGAAATTATTTTATCTTAGGGACGATTGCTATCAACCTTGAGCACCGTAGCGGCATCTTAGGAGAGAGTGTCCAATATTCGACTCGATTTTAAACTTTGCATTTATTATTATTATTATTTTTTCTCACATTTCTTTTGAAAACCTTATCTAATTTCTAACAATCTAAGACGAATAGTTTGTTTTCATAGGAGATGACAACTCTAAGAACTTTCGTAACTCCGGCTCCCGTTCAAAGTGAAAGACCACCCAAGTTCAATAGCGTCAACTTCAAAAGATGGCAATAAAAAATGTTCTTTTATCTCACTACTCTCAGTCTGTCGTTCTTTTACGGAAGATCCCCCAACTGTTTCCGAAGAAGACACTGACACCCAAAGGTGTGGTGCTGTAGATATGTGGCATCATAGTGACTATCTGTGTAGGAACTATCTCCTAAATGGATTGGATGACACATTATATAATGTGTATATTTCAATCAAGACGTCCAAAGAAGTGTGGAAATCTTTGGAGAAGAAGTACAAGGCGGAAGATGCCGACATAAAGAAATTCTTTGTTGGAAAATTCCTTGACTTAGGGATGGTTGATACCAAGTCAGTGATCATCCAAGTACAAGAAACTCAAATCATCCTTCATGATTTCTTGTTTGAAGGATTACAAGTAAATGAACCATTCCAAGTGGCTGCAATCATTGAGAAACTACCGCCAATGTGAAAAGACTTTAAAAACTACCTCAAGCACAAACGAAAGGTAATGGGGCTTGAGGATTTGATAGTTCATCTTTGTATCAAAGAAGATAATCGTAAGGCCGAAGGAAATTCCAACTAAAGAGAAATCGAGGCAAGGGCAAATTTGGCTAAGTCAAACACTTCCAAGAAAAGGAAGGGGTTTTCTAATAAAAAGAAGCAGAGGAATGCCAAAAAGTTTAATGGGAATTGCTATAACCATGGCAAACCAAACCATATGGATAAAACTGTAGTCAACCAAAGAAGGGCTATAAAAATGGTAATAAAGACCAAGCTAATGTGACTGAAGACAAATCTCTTCCAATTGACCTGTCGGAGCTCGATCTTTCAGCCATTTTGTTTGAAGCTAATTTGGTTGATAACGCAAGACAATGGTGGATAGATACTGGGGCTACTTGTCATATTTTTGATGATAAGGAGATGTTTTCCTCCTATACATCAATCAGTGGAAGAAAGTTATTCATTGGGAATTCTTCAACTTCTAAAGTGATAGGAATCGGCAAAGTGGTACTCAAGATGACTTCCAGCCATGAGTTGACGCTTGTGGATGTGCTGCATGTCCTAGATATCCAAAAAAAATTAGTCTCTAGCTCCCTATTAAGTAAGTCCGGATTTAAACTAGTATTTGAGGAGAATAAGTTTGTAATGATCAAGAATGGTAGTTTTGTAGTTTTTAGTGAAATAAAAGGTTCATTGGCTCGGTATTATCGGGATTTGATTCATTTGTAAGAGTCAATGTGTTTTTAGCTTTGTGAAAATAAAGGAAACGGAAAAAAACTTAGTTAAAGTAATTAAAAGAAATAAAATGAAAGGAAATGCAAAGTCTCACCAAGTACAAGCATAAAAGCCTAAAGTACAACTATGCGTGCATGATCATAAAACCTTAAATAATGCAAATTAACAAAAATCGAAAGCAACAATTGAAAGAGCATTAAAAGTTGACATGAAAGTTTAAATCTTTTTGAGAAATAACAAGAAACGAAGAGTAGATCTAGGATTTAACGAAAACCATGCATGAAAATAAAATCCAAAATAAAGCACGTGAAATACTCAAAATAAAAATGATCAAGGACTCGATCTATGATCTTGGTATGTCACTCACCTAGATTCTATAGCCAATTCACAAGATCTAACAATAAATCTAAGAGCTAAGGTAAGATTCATAAAATGAAGAACAAGCATGAAATTAAAGGAAAACTTACTTGAATTAAAAAGAGAATCCAAAAGCTTGAATGAAATTACAATCAAAATAAGATCCAAGGGAGTACTTGAATTCTTCTTGAGCTTACAACCCCAAGGAAATGCTTGAAATTAAAATCTAAGAACTAGAGAAAGAAAATAAATCAAAACTCATGCAAGAGTTGGAGAATGAGTGATGATTTACAAAAATGAGAGTTTTCTTCTATTTATACTAGGTTTTATTGGATTTAAATGGGCCAAATCAGACTTTAAGGCTTGTGTTTCCCTGGGTTTGACTAAAATTGACTCGTGCTGACCTTGATAGCCACTTGGTTCGAGCCTGTGTTAGATTTGGCTCAAGATTACGTGCTCATGGGCGGGCTGGGCGCCAGGTTTGGCATTGATCTTGGAAAGCACTGGCGCTTGGACCTTGTCATCAAGTGTAGCGTGGGCCTTGGCGTCAAGTGTGGCTAACGATTGGCGTGTGCTTCGCATCAAGTGTGGCGAATGATTGGCGTGTGATGGCATCAAGTGTGGCGAGTGCCAAGCTTTTTGGGCTCATTCTTGGCGTCAAGTGTGGTGAGTGCCAAGGCTTGTTGGCCTTAGTCTTGGCGTCAAGTGTGGCGAGCGCCAAGGCATGTTGGCGTCAAGTGTGGCGAGCGCCAAGGCTTGTTGGCATCATTCTTGGTGTCAAGTGTGGCGAACACCAGGGCTTGGCGTTAGTCTTGGCAAGGAGTGGCGTGCCTTGGCTAGTATTCCAGAATGTTAGGCGTTTTGGAGTCTCTCTTGACGTCAAGTTTGGCTTGGAGTTTGGCGTGCCTTGGCTAGTATTTTGGCCTTCAATGCTTTTACCTTTGAAAAATAGGGATTTTAGAAACCCAAGAATTTCACCAAACCTCAAATTAATTGAAGTCATTTAACCAAATTAAATATAAAAACAACTAGAAACATGAAAAATAATAAAACATGAAAAACCACCTAATAACCTAATAAAACTCGAGTCGAAAACACTAGAAAATGACACTAAAACCTAATTACAAACGCGACAAAAACACCACAATTACATGCAAAACAACCACCCCACACTTATCGGTTTGTTCGTCCTCAAACAACGAAAAGAATCGAGAATGTACATGCAATGAGCATTATACAAAAAGAAAAATCTTTGTGCTTATCCTATTTAGGATGATAAAAATATCAACATAAACTCGTTATCGTCAAGCATTGCTTGTATTACTCTTCCTCAAATGAAAACCAAATCGATGACTTCCTCGCAAAAGGAATCTTGAGGGTATTCGCTCTATTCACTTTATATGAGATGTGTATATGCTCGAATCGGACAATGCATGCATCTCGTCAAAATTTCACAAATTAAAAGCTCAAAACCACCCATTGTACATTATCAAACAAGAATCGAAAGAGGTCTTTATATTGGGTTGTAATGTTGGCTCTTTGGTAAGGTATGGAATATATGGATATAGTGGCTAACACACGATAAGACGTGATCAATAACACACGAAACCCTAACTTCTAAAACTCGAAGCTTGTGATCGCTTCACCCTTCCCAATTTACCAAACTTTTAATTGAAACCCTTTTATTCGTACACAATCTTTTCCAACTTTTATTTCACAACACTTAGAAACTTTTTGAATTTGCTTCATTTTACTAAACTTAGCCTTTTTGAATTAGGCTTTTCACTCGAACACACGCTTTATCACTTTTTGTGTTGGAGTTTTCTTCTTCTTTTTTTCTTTTTTATTTTCTTTAGGGAAAATTGCATTTTTTGTCTTGTAAGTTTGACCCCTTTTAATTTTTATCCTGTAAATATAGGCTGTCCGAAAATTATCCTGTATCTTTAAAATCTTCGCATTTTATGTCCTCTAAATATTGGCAGTTTGAAAATTATCTTGTATCTTAAAAAGTCTTCGCGTTTTTTCTCCTCTAAATCTTCGCGTTTTATGGTCTCAGAGGACATAAAATGCGAAGATTTTTTAAGATACGGGACAATTTTTGAACCGCCTATATTTAGAGGACATAAGATGCGAAGATTTTAAAGATACAGGATGATTTTCGAACCGCTTATATTTACAGGACAAAAATTGCGATTTTCCCTTTTGGGATTTCTTTATATATATAAGAAACTCAAATCACGAATCCCACAATTGATTCCCACACATTCCTCATCAACTAACAACACACTCTCTCACCTCACAAATTATGAAGATATAAGAGCTAAAATCGAGCTCGGTTAACAAGAAACGGGGCATAGGCTCAAGGGGGCTCATTTGGGATATTTAAGTAGCTTATATATTTGGATATGGCCGGAATAAGGGTGATATATGTGCCTCGAGGCCATTTCCAAGTTCAATCATGTACGATAAAAATCAAGCCCCTCAATGCAATTTCCATAAAAATGCAAGCAAAACCGATAATTCACACACGGCTACTCACTAGTTTGCACTAGGTTTTGGAGATAAGATCAAAAGAGCTTTTAGAGCTTTACAATCCTTCCACGAGTGAATGATGATTATACATATACATACATAAACACACACACACACACACACACACACACACACA
>BMAC01000046.1:987409-1005049 GCA_014905375.1 Phtheirospermum japonicum | reverse complement strand
ATATATAGGCGAGTTTTGGACGAAGCACAAAAATTCAACTCCTCACACAAGAGGGCATATACATGCAAAAACCCGACAAGTAAACTATTCAAACTTTGAAACAGGTGGAGATTGCTCAACTATGTAATAAAGACAAAAAAAAAATGACTCAACCATATAAATGCGCACTTAGTAAGCGTCACTTTTCCAATGCTCAAGTTAAGAAAGACAAATCATGCTTTTCGACACCCGGACCCTAACCACCTATCCACCCCACACTTAAACCATGCAATGCCTTTATCGCATTTTAATGAAAATCAAGTAAAAGTAGGGTGAAATAGAAGGTTCCTTAACCGATCGAGTTTGGGTCGAGCTCGGTCGGGTCCACTTAAGCATCCAAGCAATACCAATAAAAATTGCGCTTGTCTTGTTTCTCCCGGATCCATGAACACTACCAATCTTATCAATTCGGCCAAAGTTGAAGTCGGTAAACAAAACACTATAAAAGAAAATTTCTCAAAATAAAAAACACTATAAGATATACACATGACTCAAAAAAAGACAAAATAAAGGGTTAAAAAGAACCAAAAGACAACACAATTTTTGTAATTTTTTCAATGTTTCGAATGTTTTTGGATTTTTATAATAAGAAAGTTAGGAAAGAAAGAGATGCAATATAAAAGAAACAAGCGAACCAACGAGCCGACAGCACTACCAAAAAGAAAAGAACATGGGTCGCCTCCCAAGAAGCGCTTTTTTTACGTTATTAGCTTGACGAACTCCCTTATTATTATGGTGGGTAGAGAAATCCATGATGATAAGGCTTGACCCGATGGCCGTTGGCTTGGCCTCGTTCTTGCATTTTAGGATCGTTCAAGGTCACCGCCCCATTCAGATTGACATCTTCAATCGTATACAGCCCCATCCACTTAGGTTTTGACTTGGTGGGATTTAAAGTGTAAAGAAAAACGGGCCTACCAACCTCAAGATATTTGGGCCCATCTTCTCGTCATAGATTCGTTTCGCTCTTTCCTTGTATAAGTGTGAATTTTCACATTGAGAGTTCCGAAACTCATTTAACTCCTCCACTCACAACATTCTCTCATGCCCGGCCTCCTCTTCATCTCGATTTAAATTTATAAAGAAAATAACCGGTTCGCTCTCCTCAAGATAATCTTTGAGTTTTTCAATGGGTTTTATTTCCAACCCATTGTCAACAATCTCCACCTCCCCCTCTAAAAACTCGTCATCGCCCTCAATGACACATAAACAACCCTTGTCACACCATACCTTAGAACATCGAAACAAAATAGAATCGTCATTATGAACAAAGGTCTTATTCTTCTTACTACAACTTCCAATTCAAGCTCCCGAGTCAGAATCTCCCTCCATATAAGTATTGTCATCCAACTCGTGAATCACATTGACATGTAAGCAATCTTCATAAAAGACGCTTGATGAAGTAGATGACGAGTTAGCCATAGAAAATGTGACCGATTCACCCGCTACGGACAACGTAAGATTCTTCTTTCCAACGTCTATTAAGCATTGAGTTGTAGCCATGAATGGGCGGCCTAGAAATATAGTGTGATTGGCTCCATCATCCTTCACCACGCCAACATCCAATACCAGGAAGTCGACCGGAACCACGATCCCCCCGACTTGATCAAGAACATCCTTGACCACTCCCTTTGGGTGTCTAATTGACCGATCAGCCAATTGTAAGCTAATGTATGTCTCTTGTAAAGGAGGAAGTTTCAATTGTTCATATATCAAAAATGACATTAAATTAGCACCCACCCCGGAATCAAGCATACTACTAATGAATTTTCCATTTCTGAGTTTGATATCAATATAAAACGAGCCGGGATCTGCCTTCTTAAGAGTCAAGAGAGAAGGGTCACTAACCACACTTGCCTCCTTAGAAGGATAAACTATCTATTTTATAGCTCTCTCAAGTGATTTGGAAGAAAGCTACTTGGGCAAATTTTGGATGGCGTCGGACAATAGATTACGGTGTTTTTGAAGTTGATCGTCCTTCGTAACAATTTGTATCCAAGATGGATAGGGCATGGGGGCCTTAGAAATTGGTGCCTTGTAGGGATTTGAAGACTTGTGTAGGCCATCAGGAAGTTCCCTTGCTAAAGTGGGACCCACGGGTGTAGAATCAAAAAGGGGGAAAATGCCCGGGAAAGCAACCACCTCCTCCTCGGACGGTGGGACATCCATATTATCAACCACCCCAACACTTCCAAGGACCGTGACCGCATGGGCTTGCGAAAGTTGTCTTGGAAATTTGCCTTTCTTGTGAGCTTATTTTAGCATATTCACATCACTTGCCAATTTCCCCACTTTAGTGTTCAACCCGTTCATCATGGCCACTAAAGCAATAGATGGACCCAGATTTGGATTCGCATAACCAAAACCCGGATGCATGCGGTTGCTCGAATGATAAGGAGGATTGTGATTTGGCGGACGAGTAAAAGGTGGTTTAGTAACACCGGGCCCCTCTTGGTACCTTTGAACCCCACATACATCCTCCGACTGAGGCGTCGGCATATAAAAAGAGGGGTTTGATGGACAATTGATATCATTACCAATCATTCCACACGACGCGCACGGGGGGTCCGGACTTTGGCTTGACAACTTAGCTATTTGAGCCTTCATAGCCACTACTTCCTTTTCCAACTCAGGCTCTCTAGGAGAAGAAGCTTCACTCACTTCATTGGCATTAGAATACAATGCCCGAGAAAGACTTTTGTTGAGAATTGTAGGCAAGAGTGGTGAAAATCTTGAGAATCACTTGAGGAGGTTGTTTTTTCAGAATACCCCCGGCCGACGTATCCACCATATATTGGAATTGTAGATCCAACGCCTCATAGAAAGTCTGAATAAGAAGTTCCTTTGGTATACGATGGTGTGGACAACTGGTGACACTGCTGCAAAATAGCTCTTTCATGGCGCCTCATCCACGGCAGTTCTGGAAAACCGCCGTTAAATATGTTTTTATGGTGGTTTTCCAGAAAATCGATGTTAAGTCTATAATTTAATGGTGGTTATGTTAAAATCGCTGTAGATTCCTATATTTTACGGCTGTTGTCTTATAACCGACGTTAAATCTGAATTAATTAACGACGGTTCTTAAGGAACTACCGTGAACTAACAGGTATTCACGGCAGTTCCTTAAGAACCGATGTTAATTAGTTCATACTTTAATTAGTTCACTAGATTTAACGTTGGTTCTAAGAGAATCGCCATGAATGTGATGACATTTAATGGCGGTTCATTTAAAACTGTCATAGAAAGTAGTCTGCCATATCACGATCCGCGTCTTGCTCAAGCAAGTTGTTTCGACCGTTGATCTGTGTCTCATCCGACGATCTGTATTCACCACATCATAAAAAAATCTTTATAAAAAAATAGAAACTATTAAACAAAAATATTTATGAAAATAGCCCTCTATCATCGAAGGAAATCCTACTCAAACCCTCTATCATCTCCCTCAAAATTCACAAACCCCCTTGCCAATTCATACTCTCACTCAATCCCTTTTTCGAATCGCAAAACCCTAAAATTAGGGTTTCAGAGAACCAAATTCGTGATTCACCGTCCCTTCCTTTCATTTTACACCACAAATTCCACCATGGATGACCCAATCCCGCACCCCATTAATGCAAGCCGGGACGAAGTCTTTTGGGCCCTCGAAGCATCGTGGCGCGTGGGACTGTGATCCTGGCCGAGTACACTGAGTTCACCGGTAACTTCACCAGAATCGCTGCGCAGTGCCTCCAGAAACTCCCCGCTACCAACAACAAGTTCACCTACAACTGCGATGTCCACACCTTCGATTACCTCACTGATGATGGATTTAGTAAGTGCTTGTCATTTACGATCTGCTCGTTCCTTTAATTTAATTTGTATTATTCAATTTTGCACGTGGTTTTTGCTTGATTATCGGTATTTTGGGATTCCGGAGGACTTTCTCTTTGTTGTTAGGTTTTACGGGTTCAGATCCTAGTTCACCGTGATTATATTTATTTGGTTCGATTCTGAATTAATTGGTTGTTGTTCTGGACCTGTTTTAAAATCTCCAGAAGTTTAATCTCATTTTACTTGATGAAACATATTTGTATGCTTAGATAAGTTTCTTTGTCTGGTTTTGCATCGTTGTGTTACGAGTTCAGTTCCTAGTTCACTGTGATTATTTTATTTATTTGGTTTGATTCTGAATTAATTGGTTGTTGTTCTGGACCTGTTTTAAAATTTCTAGAGATTTAATCTCATTTTACTTAATGAAACATATATTGTATCTAAGTATTTACTATGTATAGCATCATTTTAAAAAAAAGTTATGGTGAATCAAGCCTCATTTATTTCACCAAGATTTCATCTAGGTAAGGTTTTGTATTCGGCATCTCATGGTGGATCAGCAGAGGCTGAGCCCGTGAAAGAGGAGAAGAGATCCAAGGAGCCCGAGCCGATGAAGGTGGTAAATGACAAGGAGAAGGAGAAAAAGAATAGGAAAGCCCTAGCTCTCAAAGAGAAGGAAGTTGGGAATGCTGCGTATAAAAAGAAGGATTTCGAGACTGCAATTCAGCACTATTCTAAGGCGACTGAGCTCGACAATGAGGACATTTTGTTTATTACTAATCGGGTTGTTGTTTACCTTGGATGGGCAAGGTACTCCTGGTTATCTTTTATCACTCTTTTTCTATTTTTTCCCCAATTGTTGTTGTATGTTTTCAATTTACATACTAGTTTTTGGTGAAGGCTTTATTTGTTTATCATTCGATATAAGTTAGCACATTATGGTTAATATATTTGATGTTGTTGTCATTGGTGATAGTTGAGTAATTCTTGTGTGTTGAACTAGAATCAGTTTACCAGGTTGCAGATTTTTTGATGAGTACGATATTTACAAGCCATGTGTATATATATGTATATAATCTTCTACGAATGTGATACTAGTTTATATTAAAGTTATTTAGAAGTTTTGTCTTGTATTGGCATTAGGCATTGAAATTTTGTAATGATGTCAGTCCTCATTCCACACTTCTCTTGGTGGTAATTTTTTTGTGCATTTGTGATTGAGCAATTCGAGGTAAGCTATCTCCAATAAATACTGTGTGTTTTGTCTCTATTTCCATGTTCAGGTAGTTGGGTGTGACCATGTAGGGGATATAGTTTTCTGGTGAAGGTGGTATAGTTTTTTGGTGATATTCAATTTAATGTAGGTTGTCTTTTTCTCGGCGTTAGATTTTGTTATTACTTTAAAATTCTTAGTCCAATTTATTCTTTTGTTTTCTGTTCCAAGAACGAATATGTGACCGAATTACCAAATTGAAAATGCCCATTGTAAAAGATAAATTTGTGTTGCTATCAAAGTCTAATATCTGATTGCCATCAATTTTTTAATTTCAGTACAAGGACTGCATCAAAGATTGTGACCAAGTTGTTGAAAGGGGTAGAGAGCTAAGGTCAGATTTCAAGATGGTAGCGAGGGCCTTGACAAGAAAGGGATCTGCCTTGGTCAAAATGGCTAAGTGCTCAAAGGATTATGATCTTGCCATTGAGACTTTCCAGAAAGCCTTAACTGAGCATCGAACATCATGAGCAAAATACAAAAGTTTGTATGTACGTTTGATGCAACCTCACTTCCTTCATGAGAACCCTAACGTTAATTATGTTACGGTAGTTTGTTAGATTAGGTGCGTATACATATCTTGATTAATCTTCTTTGAGTTATTTATGTCGTTTGAGGAATTTATCTAAGTGTAATAGAAGGCATTCTTTGTTTCAATGGCTTGAGGCATTTTGGGTTTTATTTTCTGCTTTGTTTTATGGTGGTGATTGTTTTTAAGTTATGGATCACGACTAATCCAGTGATAATTTTGGTGCACCTGCTTTCATTTTTTTTTTTAAATTTTTTTACTACTTTCTAGAAGGTAATTTTCAACAACCACCGTAAATTGTCCATTCTGGAAACAGACTTTCTAGAAGGTGTTTTTCGAGAACCATCGTAGAATCCACCGCAGTTGTTTTTTATTGCGGTTCTAAAACCGTCGTAAAAAGCATCACTTTTTACGGCGGTTCAAGAAAAACCTCCGTAAAAATCCTCACTTTCTACGGCGATTTTAGAGCAACCGCCGTAAAAGTTTACGGCGGTGGATTTAAGGGCGGTTCCAAAACTGCCGTAAAAAGTCTCCCAGAACATTCGTAAAAAGTTGTTTCTACAGTAGTGTGATAAGATCTTGGAAATGAGACCAAGCGGAGTGGAACGACTCGTTTTTCATTTGTTTAACGAAATGATCTTGATCCTTAATTCGGCCATCTTTTTCGTGGAATAGTAATGATCCAAGAATGTTGCTGAGAGGTCATCCTATGTATGAATAGAATTGGAAGGGATACCCATAAACCACGACAATGCTTTATCTTGGAGAGAATACGAGAAACAACGGAGTCGAAGATGCTCCAAACTCATCATATTCGGGTGGTGAAAAATCGAGACTTGCCACATAACTTTTCGGAGGAGTTGGAGAGGATCTTCCTTAGCAAACCCATGGAATATTAGAAGTTTGGCAAAATCAAGTGAATGGATATCAATAGCCATAACCTCTAGGGGAAGAGATACACAAGACTAAATAGTTGCTCCCACGAAGGCTTTGCTAACTTCTTTCATAGCAAGGACGGGAGGGGCATATTGGGCATTAGGAATCATACCCCAAATAAAGCATACGGATCGGGAGTGTCCTCATGAAAAATATTATTGGCACCTCCATAACCCAGACCACCACCATAAGCATTAAAATTCACATTCGGAGCATGGTTGAAGTTGTAAACGGGAGGAACTCCATACGGGCCGGGAGTTGGGCTTTGCATGTTTGGAAATTGAGAAGGCAAGAGTTGGGATAATGAGTGATGATTTACAAAAATGAGAGTTGTCTTCTATTTATAATAGGTTTTATTGGGTTTAAATGGGCCAAATTAGCCTTTAAGGATTGTATTTCCCCAGGTTTGACCGGAATTGACCTGTGTTGACCTTGCTAGCCACTTGGTTCGAGCCTGTGTTTGATTCGGCTCAAGATTACGCGCCCATGGTGTGGTCCTTGTGTCAAGTGTGGCGAGGGCTTGGCGTGTGCTTGGCGTCAAGTGTGGCGAGCGCCAGGGCTTGTTGGCGTAAGTCTTGGCATCAAGTGTGGCGAGCGCCAAGGCTTGTTGGCGTCAGTCTTGGCGTCAAGTGTGGCGAGCGCCAAGGCTTGTTGGTGTCAGTCTTGGCGTCAAGTGTGGCGAGCGCCAAGGCTTTTTGGTGTCAGTCTTGGCATCAAGTGTGATGAGCGCCAAGGCTTGTTGGCGTCAGTCTTGGCGTCAAGTGTGGCGAGCGCCAGGGCTTGACGTCAGTCTTGGTGAGGAGTGGCGTGATTTGGCTAGTATTTCAGAATGTTAGGCGTTTTGGAGCCTCTCTTGGCGTCAAGTTTGGCTTGGAGTTTGGCGTGACTTGGCTAGTATTTTGGCCTTCAATGCTTTTACCTATGAAAATAGAGATTTTGAACATAAAAACCCAATAATTACACCAAACCTCAAATTAATTGAATCCATTTAACCCAATTAAATATAAAATCAACTAGAAACATGAAAAACAACAAAACAAGAAAAACAACCTAATAACCTAATAAAACTCGAATTGCAATCACTAAAAAAGACACTAAAACCTAATTAAAAACACGAGAAAAACACCACAATTATATGCAAAACAATAGTAAGTTCTTAGCTCAATGCTATCTTGATAATGGTCATTTTAAAATGAATGCAATGTCTGTTTTCCGCCAAGATGCGATGAATAAAGTTTATAGTTCTGCTTACTTGTTGGAATGCTCTAATTTATGGCATGATAGATTAGGACATGTTAACTTTAACACGATTAAATAATTTATGAATCAAAAGTTGTTACTAGTTTTAGAATTGATTCTCAAGACAAGTGTGAAATTTGTGTTGAAGCAAAAATAACTAAGGCACCATTTCATTTGGTGACAAGATGTACTAGTCCACTTAAGTTAATTCATACTGATTTGTGTGATTTAAAGTTTCTGCAAACTCAAGGTGAAAAAAAGTACTTTATTATATTCATAGACGTTTGCACAAGATACTCTTACGTTTATCTTTTAAAAAGTAATGATGAAGCTTTTGAAGATTTAAAGACTTATAAGAATGAAGTTGAAAATCAACTTAACTTGAAAGCTAAAATGATTCGAAGTGATAGAGGTGAAGAGTATGTTTCTCCATTTGAAGATTTTATTAAGGAAAATAGAATCATTCATTAAACTATAGCTCTGTATTCACCTCAATCTAACGGTGTTGCTGAACGCAAAAATCGTACTCTCGAAGAGATGATGAATGCTTTATTACTCAGTATTGGCCTACCCCAAAATATGTGGGGTGAAGCTATATTGTCAGCTAATTATATTCTTAATAAGATACCACACAAAGGCAAAGAAAAAACTCCATATGAACTATGAAAAGACCACAAACCAACCTGTAAATACCTAAAAGTGTGGGGGTGTTTGGCTAAAGTTGAGGTACCTAAGCTAAAATAGGTCAAGATTGGACCAAAGACTACTGATTGCATTTTTATCGGTTGTGCAAACAATAGTACGCATACCGGTTTATGGTGCACAGGTCATAAATTTCTGATATTAGTGTAGGGATGATCATTGAATTAAGGAATGCGATTTTCTTTGAAAATACCTTTACTTCCAAAGAAAGGAAAGAAGTATATAGAAAGTACTTATGAAATGACTGATTTACCTCAAAGTATGGAAGAGGAACCAAGACGCGGTCAAAGGATAAAAGTAGCTAAGTTTTTTGTCCTAATTTTCTAATTTACATGTTAGAAAATGAGCCAAGAAATATTCAAGAAGCCTTGTTTACTCCAGACGCTCCTCTATGGAAAGAAGCTATTAATAGTGAGATAGAATCTATTATGTATAATAATACATGGGAGTTGGTCGATCTCCCTCCGCGATGCAAACCTTTGGGATATAAGTGGATTCTTAAAATAAAGTACAGAGTTGATGTATCTATCGATAAGTTTAAGGCTTGTTTGGTAATTAAAGGGTTTAAACAAATAAGGGGATATGATTTTTTTGATACATATTCTCCTATTTCGCGAATTACATCCATACGTGTACTCTTTGTTATTGCTGCATTACATAATCTAGAAATACATCAGATGGACATAAAGACGGCCTTCTTGAATGGAGATCTTGAAGAGGAGATTTATATGGAACAACCTAAGGGGTTTGTTGCACCCGGACAAGAGAATAAGGTGTGTAAACTAGTTAAGTCACTATATGAACTGAAACAAGCACCTAAACAGTGGCATGAAAAATTTGAAAAAACTATGTTGTCAAATGGTTTCAAAATCAATAAATGTGACAAGTGTGCCTACATTAAAGGGACAAATAATGCTTTTGTAATTATTTGTCTTTATGTGGATGACATGTTGATTATGGGAAGTGCTCATGATTTAATCATGAATACTAAGAGGATGTTAAAAGGGCATTTTGACATGAAAGATATAGGGGGTGTGACATCATATTAGGGATTAATGTCTCTAGAACCTATAGTTTTGTCACAATCTCATTACATAGAAAATATTCTAAAGATGTTTGATATGTTTGATAAACCTCATGCTAACACACATATAGATACAAGTCTACACTTGGTCAAGAATCGAGGGGAACCATTTTCTCAGCAAAATTATGCAAGAATAACTGGCAGTCTAGTGTACTTAGGTAATTGTACACGACCTGATATTGCAAATTCATGAGTAAATTAAGTCGCTTCACAAGTAACCCTAGTAAAGATCATTGGGCTGCTTTGAATATGGTACTTAGTTATTTAAAGTTCACCATGAATTATGGTATACTTTATACAAGATATCCAGCAGTATTAGAAGGATATTGCAATGCCAATTGGATATCTGACACAAATGACTCCCAAGGCCACAAGTGGATACATTTTTACGATAGGTGGTGGAGCAGTGTCATGAAAATCTTCTAAACAAACTTGCATAGCTCGATCAACTATGGAATATGAGTTCATTGCTTTAGATAAAGCTATAGAAGAAGCAGAGTGTCTTAGGGCTATTTGGACTAGGCTTCGTTGGGATTCTGAATTCTGGTATTCAAAATCTTGAGTATTCGGAATTCTGTAAATAGTAAGAATCTTTGTTTGTTATAGGATTCAGAATCTTTACTTTTTACTGTAGATGTCAAATCATGTCTGGAAAGTGGATGATAATATATTTTTATATTGTATTTGATGTCAAATCATGTCTGAAAAGTGGATGATAGTGTATTATTTTATTGTATTTAGTATTTCTTTAATTTTTTTAAATATAATGATAATGTGATAAAAGAGATGAGTGTGGGGTTAGGTGTAAGAAATGGTTGGTTATGAATTAAAAATTAGAGTCATAGAACAAACGAGGATTGGGATTCGGAATTCCAATCCTGGCATTGGGAGTCCTAGAGCGGATCCGCTTACTAAAGGCATAAATAGAGATCAATTGTATAAAATCGTTAGGGGAATGGGCTTAAAGTCCACAACAAAAGAACAGTTTTAGCAGACACCCAACCTTGTGAATTGGAGGATCACAAAACCTTGGTTCAATGGGAAAACTAAGTTTTGATAGTTCAGTGAACACTTAGAAACCCACATGTCCATTCCTACAACGTCCAAGTAATAAATCTGCCTAAGTGGCAAGGCTAAATTCTTAAGAATGTTTAATGATTTATATACCTATAAGGTGGAGTAAGGCAGGATACTCTTCAAGGGGGATCACCTATATAAGTGAAGAAGTAATGGCCACTTTTAAATGAAAAATCACTAATGAATCTAAGATATGGTCCAGGGCCGAAAAGGACAAAAATGTAAGAACTATAATGTATTAGAACTGTTATTGTGTGAATATTGTTGTCTTGGTTTACAAAAATGGCTGGGTAGTTCAAAACATCGCATTACTAAATAGATAGTAGATTCGATGGTATTTTACCAGGGAGGATTCAAATCCAGAAGCTATCTATCCTGATGCAATAATGGTTCGTTGGTACTTTAAAGCAGTTTGCATACACGCATGCATTAATTTCATTCATGTGGGGGATTGTTGGAAACTTGGTTTAAGAAATTTGATGTTGATCAAATATTTAAGTAATATCTATTTTGTAAAATAGAAATTTCTCAAAACAAGTTTGTTGTGGATGAGAAATTAATTTTTTAACGTCAAAACCTTTTGTAATTGGACTGAATTGAGAACTGTTCTGGTTTGCTACAAATAAATCTTTGTAATCAAAATATGAGCATATATATATATATATATATATATATATATATATATATCAGTATACACATATTCAGTAGTATAGGATATCTTGAATAAACGACAGTCTGTTCAAAAGACATATTTGTTTATGGACACAGCCCTATGTAAGATTTGGTATCTATTCATGTGGATATATTGAACGGAGGCAAATTTGTTCAAAAGACATATACATTGATATACAGACCTATGCAAAATCGGTGTCTATTCATCTAAAAGTCCCATGCAAAAAGTTGTATCTGTTCAATGTTAGAAGAGTTTTAGTGGTGTTGAAATAAATCAACGGGTTCTTGGCTCCGTATTATCGGAAGTCGATTTAATTGAGAGAATCAATGTGTTTCAAGCTTGGAAAATAAAAGGAAAATGAAAATAAAATAATTAAACTAACTAAACTAAGCTAGGAATTGAAAGTGAAAGTTGGTCGGATGCCTCAAATAGGAAATGCAAAGCAATAATGAAAATTAGCAAGAAAATGCAAAGTTTCACCAAGTACAAGCATGCAAGCACAAGGTACAACTATGCATAAAATCCTAAATAATGAAAATTAGCAAAAATTGAAAGCATGGATGTAAAGAGCAATGGAAATTAACAAGAAAGTTCAAAATTTTAAGGAAAATAACAAGCAACAAAGAGTAGATCTAAGATTTATCCTAAAACTATGCATAAAAATAAAATTGCAAATAAAGCATAGAAAAATCTCAAAATCAAGACGATCCAAGAGCCGATCTATGATCTAGATGTGTCACTCATCTAGATTCCATAGCCAATTCATATGTTTCATCATGAATTCAAGGTGCTAAGGCTAAAAGCATGACATGAAGAACAAGCATGGAAATGAAGAACAAGCATAGAAATAAAGGAGTATTTAGATTCTTCTTAGGCTTACAAACCCAAGGCCAAGCATGAAAGTAAATCTAAATCTAGAAAAGAAATTACATCAAAGCTTGAAATTGAATATAAAACCTAAGAGAGAGAAATTAGATCTTAAAAACTAGAGAGATGATTTTTTAATCCCCAAGCCCATGCTTGGGTTGGGAGAAAAATGAGAGGTCCTTTTACAAAATGAGAGTTGTAGTCTATTTATACTAGTTTTAATTGGGTTTAAATGGAGTTAAATGAGCCAAATTGGGCTTTTTGGACATTTTGGCTTGATTTGGCTCAAGGTGACTCGGTCTGGGCGAGCCTGAGTGTGGTTGATGGGTCCTGGGCGTTTTTGGGCTAGGTGGGGGGGTGCTGGCTGGAGATGGCGCGCAGACGGCTGCAGGATGGCTGGAGTAAGCTGTATGGCAGCTGGATGGCGCGGAGATGGCTGGGAGATGGCCACCATTCCAGAATGTTTGCCTGTTGGAGCTCCTTTTTGGTCTACATGCCTTAGTTTAAATTCAAATCATTAAACCACCTATTAAATGAGAATTTTCAACATAAAAACCCAAGAATTTCACCAACCTTAAATCAATTAACACCATTTAACCCAATTAAACATAAAATCAAAAGAAGAACACAAAAAACCATAAAATAAGAAAAATAACCTAGAAAACAAAGCTAAACGACTCAAGAACCACTAAAAATAATATAAAACCCTAATTAAGAACACGAGAAAAACACAACAATTACATGCAAAACATTCAAACACAATCTTAGGGCCTTAATAAATAGTCCACATGTCTGCGATCATTTAATTCAATTCATTTTTTGCATACATAGTTCATCATACAAAGCATATTGTCTGTTTATTTCTTTCAAAACTTAATTGTTCCAAATACAGTTCTATTCGCTGAAAATTCTAATTATTGAAGTGTTTCTTGGTTGGAATCAGAAATTATTTTATCTTAGTGACGATTGCTATCAACTGTGAGTACCGTAGCGGGGCAATATTCATCTTAGGAGAGAGTATCCAACATTCAACTCGATTTCAAACTTTGCATTTATTATTTTTATTATTATTATTTCTCACATTTCTTTTGAAAACCTTATCCTATTTCTAACATCTTCTTTGGCAGTGTCTAAAAAATTTGACTGAGTTTGTCTTATTTACCATTTTTTTTAAATGCTTCGATGGAACCTATCTTGTTTAGAAAATTTTCAACAACTTTACTGTATATTTTCTTCTTTCGTAATTTGTTATCCAGTTACGATTATTGAAATTTGTGTGCCAAAAATCTGCATTTCATGTTAATTGATGGAGTTTTTTTGTTTCTTTAGTATCTTTTAAGAATTATTGTAAGAACCCTTAACCATTTAGAGCTACCATTGATGTTTCATTATCTGAGTAGCATTATGTATGTATGTGTATCTGGATTTGAGAAAGTTTCCATTTTTGATTTTCCCACTGTTATGAAAAGATGCAATTTGTATCTCTACGTTTAATTTCTTTTTCTCAATCCCTAACTATTCTACATTTTTGCAGCACTTCTTTTTGAATAAGTAAGATGTCTAAACTAATTGTTCTCTACTTGACATATTATGATGTTTGCTTAACCTTTTGTTTTTAGGATTCTTATTCAAATAATAATGTGTGTTAGAAGATAATCTTAGCAAAAATAATTAATTTTATAATCGAGAAATCATCATATTAAATTATTAAAAATTATAAGTTAGTTTATGCAAATCGTACATAAGCGATTGAATTTGGGGTTTGACCTTTTTAGGGCAAAACGTATCCAATCCTTTCAAAAAAACTCTTTAAGTTTCTCCGTATGCTCTCTTCTAACAATGGGAAGCAGAATAGAATATGTGATAATGATGCGTATGACCTAGGGACCATAACCCTTATATACTTGAGTCATATTGAGTATACATATTTTAACACATCATTAAAATAGATAACTCATTAATTATATACATATCAAATGCTCACACCCTATTAGATACACTAAGACTCAATACCTTAAATTTTATTCGATCAGTTTTAACTGAGTATTCTTATTTGACAGTCCACGACGTATAGTTATTTCACATATAAGCCAATGTTAGATTAAGAATCCAACAATCTCTCACTTTGGCTATATGTGTAACCTTATAATTATACATTGCAAAATATAAAGCTCAACTTTGCTGTCATAACCAAAATGTATTTATATCCAATTCGATCCATCAGCCCTATCAACATAGGATCAAAGTGGCCTTCATTACATTTATCGTAACTCGACCCATCAATGGTCACATATTTTAATACAACTAAATGACAAGGATCGTGATGTGAATGTATAAGCATGAAAATTTCATGTATTGTGATCGTAAAATACTTATTTCCAATTGGTCCATCTTAAAACCCAAATGAGATCAACTGTATACTAAAATCAAAGTGTGAATCAACCAAATAACTTTAATTTTTACAGAAAATAAACTCAAATATCAGTATGGTTTTATATATTTTGAGGTAAACTAATTGAAGTAACAATGTTACAAAATTGACCTTACTTGTGGAAATTATTTAATTTCGTAATATAAAAGGTCGTGTACATGTAATTTAAGTGAATATTCATCGACCAAAAGGAAGGCTTCCTTTTGGCCAATGAATATTCACATTAATTACATATACACGGCCTTTTATAGCTTCCTATTGTTATTTTGTGACAATAAATCGTCAGTCTTGTATTTCAATAACAAAAGGAGCTCGACGAAGTTTAGGCATATAGACATCAAGATTCTAGTTGTTAAAGAGAGAATTCAAAGTGAATAGTTGTCTATTGAATACGCATGACCTAGGGACCATAACCCTTATATACTTGAGTCATATTGGGTATACCTATTTTAAAACATCATTAAAATAGATAACTTATTAATTATCTACACATCAAATGCCCACACCCTATTAGATACACTAATACTCAATACCTTAAATTTTATTTGATCACTTTTAATTGAGTTTCCTTATTTGACAGACCACGACGTATAGTTATTTCACATATAAGCTCAATGTTAGATTAAGGATCCAACATATGTGTAACCTTATAATTATACATTGCAAAATATAACCATACGAGCTCAATTTTGCTGTCATAACCAAAATGTATTTATATCCAGTACGATCCATCAACCATATCAACATAGGATCAAAGCGGTCTTCATTACATTTATCGTAACTCGACCCATCAATGATCACATATGTTAATACAACTAAATGACATGGATCATGATGTGGATGTATAAGCATGAAAATTTCATGTATTGTGATCGTAACATGCTTATTTTCAATTGGTCCATCTTAAAACCCGAATGAGATCAACTGTATACTAAAATCAAAGTGTGAATCAACCAAATAACTTTAATTTCTACAGAAAATAAACTCAAAATATCCTTAAACTGAAGTAACTGAAAAAATATGTCTGCAAGAGAATATTATAATCACACAACTCCCACTAAAAGTAAATTTTCCAAAAAAGTTTGACACCCATACTAGCAGTATGCTCATGTAACGCTTTGGGTGGCAATCCTTTGTAAGCAGATTCGCAATCATGGAGTTTGTACCGATATATTCAATAGACAACTGTTCACTTTGAATTCTCTCTTTAACAACTAGAATCTTGATGTCTATATGCCTAGACTTCGTCGAACTCCTTTTGTTATTGAAATATAAGACTGGCGATTTATTGTCACAAAATAACAATGGGAGGCTATAAAAGGTCGTGTATATGTAATTTATGTGAATATTCATTGGCCAAAAGGAAGCCTTCCTTTTGGTCGATGAATATTCACTTAAATTACATTTACACGATCCTTTTTGGTCGATGAATATTCACTTAAATTACATTTACACGATCCTTTTATATTAAAAAATTAAATAATTTCCACAAGTAAGCTCAATTTTGTAACATTGTTGTTTCAATTAGTTTACCTCAAAATATATAAAACCATACTGATATTTGAGTTTAAAATTTTAAATTCTAAGGCCGAATTAAAATTAGGATTTAACTTGTTATTTGAGATCAATTTAATAAAATAAATTTTAATTAAACCTCAAAATTAAATATTTTTAAACCCTAAATTCCACTAAATCGTAAATGGGTCCCCAAAATAGTCCTTGGTTCACGTTTGAATCCATAAAACCAAAAACAATATGAGTCTTAATTCCAGAAAATATCATAGACAAACTGAAATACAAGGAGAAAACAAAATCAGATTTATTTATTTATTTCTCTTTAAAAAAACTGATGTCCAGAATTTGGGGATTCAACCCACTTTGGATTTGAATCTCCATAGAAGACCAACACAAGATTGTGCAAAAGATCAATTGACAATTCTGCCATATCTAAAATAGAATTTCCTTTTTTTTTATATATATGTAGCCGCCATGATCAACTTACAACCAAAATAATAATAATATCAATTAATACCAAATTTCACCACTTTTGAATCAATGGCAAATAAAAAAGCAGTCATGATAGAAAACCAAAGAAAACCATTATTGCGGCAAACCAAAAAATATGCATTTATTGCTTACGAATTCTAAGTAAAACGTCTGACCCAAATTTTGGGAAAACAACTTTTATATTTCACCACTTTTCAAAAGTAAAAACAACAATAACAATTATCAATTATTGCTATTAAAAGAAACCAATTCATTCGAATCCAAAAATATATATTAATACACTTTTTTTTTCAAGCCTAGATTCCGTAATTCAACTATAAACCGAATAATAAATTTTATTATTAATAACTCAATATGAAGTGACTTTGATACCATTTGTTAGAAAATAATTTTAGCAAAACTCAGTGTTATAATATAGAAGTCATAATATTAAATTATTAAAAATCATATATTAATTTACGTAATCGTACTTGAATCCATAAATGATTAAATTTGGGGTTTGACCTTCTGGCAACACGTATTCAATCCTTTCAAAAAAAACCTTTACATTTCTCTATACGCGCTCTCTTCTAACAATGAGATGAAGAATAGGATAGGTGATAATGATACGTATGACCTAGAACCATAACCCTTATAATACTTTAGTTATATTAGGGGAGAAATTATTTTTTAGTCCATTATATTGTCCACTTTCCAAAAAAGGATTATGATATTGTCCAGTATCAAAACAACTGCACATGTAGAAAATTATTTCGATCGAGCTTTTTTATTGATGTGGGATGATTCAATATTTTTTTTATCATTTTCTTTAATTTTAAACATTAATTGAAGAAAAAAAAACCTAAGAAAGAAATTCATATTAGTCCATTATATCAAACCACATCTTCTAATTTGGCCAATTTATCAAAAAAAAAGTCCAAAAAAAACTTGATAGGGGTATTTTTCTGACGTGGCGTTATACATACATATATAA
>BMAC01000046.1:931567-979689 GCA_014905375.1 Phtheirospermum japonicum | reverse complement strand
ATATATATATAATATATATATATATATATATATATATATATATACATGGGAAGAGAGGAGTTGGGTTCAAATGAGAACCCCGTCAATATATGTGAACCTAGGGATCTAATCTTGGCCTTAGATCTAATACTATGTGTGGACCAGATTTTTTCTATTTTTCAAATCTATTAAATTAATTATATATAAAAGGACAAGGGTTTTTATGTATTTCTACAAATGCTCTTAATCAGATTAAATACCAAATTATATATATGAAAAAACCGGCGACTGTGACCTTTCCCCTTCTTCCTTCTTTTCTCCTCTTTCTCTTTCCAAATTATATATATGGAAAAACCTGCGAATGTGACCTCTTTCTCCACCCACGGCGGTGGCTCGGCGATTCTCCGGGGAAGGCATCACGAAGCGGCGGCAGGCAGCAGTAAAGCCACGATGGCAGCGGTGCCGGCGTTTCATAGCAGCGGAGGCGCGCCGCTCGCCCCCTCTAAAAGCGTCGGCGGGGACGGACTGGGTCAGAATCGGGCGGCGGTGTTTGGTAGGCGGTGGCGATGGCAGCGCTCCTCTCTAGGCACGGCGGATCTCCCCAGATTTCAGTTTGGGCCGGCCAATCTTTGAATCGGCCGGTTCGGGGTGGACGACCGGTGATGGGTGTGTGCAGGCGGTTTCTCTCCCCCAATCGACCGCGAATCATCTCTATTTTCCTAGGCCCGGGCGATTTTTCTTCTTATATATATATATATATATATATATATATTTACATCTTAAAACATGCAATATGTATCTTAAATTGTAGATTTTGAGAATATGATTAATTTGATATATATTTCATTCAAAACGAATAAAAATTGAAAAAGTTATGATTTGTTGAAGATTTGGGTTTTATTTCAAATTTTTGAATTTGCAATTTATAAACGAAATTTGCGATGTTTTTTTGTATACAATCGTAGTGTTTTTTTTCCTTAATCTATTGTGCTTTCTAAAGAACAATGTAGTGGTCTTTGTAAACGTTGATATATGTCTAAAATACCCTTTTTAATTAATAATTGCATTTTTTTAAATTATTACCATGCTGACATGTCATAATCTCAACCATCAAGATTATTCAATCTAATGGTAAAGATGAGTTCCTAGGTTCACATATAATGACATGGTTCCATTTGAACCCAATATATATATATATATATATATATATATATATATATATATGTATGTATGTATGTATGTATGTATGTATGTATGTATGTATGTATGTATGTATTATCAATTTTTATTAATATTCAACATTAAAGTGAAGACAAAACCCTATTTTCCCTTCATTCTTTTTCCTTTAAACAAATTAATACATTTCATTAATTAAAAAATTAAAAAGTAGTGATAAATATAAAAATATAAAGTAGATCTTACAGAATTATAAAATAAATATAATAGTATTTATAATTTTTTATTATTAATAAAATTTTAATTAATAAAAATTAATAATATTATAATAAATATAAAAATATAAAAATGAAAAAATATTTTGTTTTATTCATATAAGATTTTATATATGTTTTATAATTTTAAATAATTTATTTTATGGTTTAATATTTATATCTAATTTTATTAGCTAATTTTTTTTTATTAATAATCATTTTATAATATAAGTTTTTATATTTATTTAATTTTGTTAATATTTGTCTCATATTTTTAATAATTCTTTATTGATTCAAATTTTATTAATTAGATTAAAGCAAAATAAAAGAAAATGGAAAAGGTAGTGCAAAATAAATTTTTAATATTTTTAATTATATGAAAATTGATAAGAAAATATAGCACCACGCCACGTCAGCAAAAATCTCGACCAGCTTTTTCTGAATATTTTTTGATCAATTGACCAACTTATTGGTCGTGGTTTGAAGATGACCAATGTCACGTACCTTTTGTGGAATGTAGTCAATATAATGGACCAAAATTAATTTATTTCTCGATTTTTTTCTTTAATTAATGATTAAAATTAAAGAAAAATGATAAGAAAGTATTGAATTACGCCACGTCAGCAAAAAAGCCTGATTGGGATAATTTTGTACCTTTTTTGATAATTTTACCAACTTAGTGTAGGTTTTTTAATACCGGACAATATCATGGTCTTTTTTTTGGAAAGTGGACAATATAATGCACAAAAAAGGTACTTTTCCCTAATATTAGGCATACTTATTTTAGTCCATCATTAAAATATGCAGCTCATTAAGTATCTACACATCAAAGACCCACATCCTATTAGATACATTAAAGCTTAGTATTTTAACTGAACTTCTTTATTTAACAGTTCACGACATATAATTATTTCACATATAAGCCCAATGTTGGATTAAGGATATAGCGGTGTGTTTTTAATCATGATTGGGTGTTTACTGCTCCCCAATTAAACTTATGTTGTTTTCCATTTTCTATTTGGAGTCGTTCTAACTTCTAAGTCTCTGCATGCATTAGGGATTTCTAATTATGTTGTTTTGTTAAAAATTTATTAGATTCAAAAGGCGTAACCTGGCATGTACGTACAAAAGCTCGGATTTGAGATATTCTGTTTTCTTTTTTGCTTTTCATTTGGTTGACATAAGCTTTTGTCTTTTTGAGTTTTGGCATTCTTAGCATGAAACGCAAACATAGCATGACCAGTTGACTAGCAAAATCTTTTTGATGTAAAATGTTTCACCAAATATATTTTGTGCTGCCAAGGGCTCTCATGCTTACTATAATAGAAGCAACTGTTTATGTCATGTGTGGTGTTAGAATTCATAGAGATGAACACCATACTCATGCAGCGAAAGTTTTAAAAAAGAATTAGACCTATACTGTGAACGAATATATTTATATAATAAATAAATGAAAAAAAGTATGAAAATCTTACAGTAAATCCAGACCCGAGTTCAATACTAGGTATCCACGCAATTGATTCTCCGACTGCAAGATCCAATTTCAGTGTATTGCTATCGTAAAAAAAGTTAGGAGATCTCAAAAAAGTTCAAGAACTCCCAATTTCAAAATCATGAGGTTTGTTATTATGTTTTCTTAAAACTCTGTCAGGTAAACTTATGACTTTATGTTATATTTATAATAGGTACATAAAAGAATGTTAATCCTAAAAAGAATTAGATTGTCCAAGACATGGGTTCAAAATAATTTTGGCCCAAGTACCTTTATTAATATAACATAGAAAATTAAATTTAAATCCAATTTAATTTACTTAAAAAATTTCTATCAAATAGAAATTAACATCATAATTATTAAATATTACAATTCTAAATTGAATATTTATTACTTTCTTGATAAACTCTTAAGTCGGAAAAGTAATCGCGTATAGTGTGACCCTGTAGGCCTTTATATGTGACATCAATTTAATGATAATCCAAACAAAACTCCTAGACGTCTTAGTTGGACGAACTCAATATATAAAGAACATTCACTTGAACTCAACGAATCATAACCTTTATACAAAGTTTTGGTGAAATTCCTTTCATTCTGAATCACTCGATTAAGTTTAAGATTTATCCAAGTGTCTATCACAATGGTTTAATCATATTATCTCATTATTATTAGTCGACATCTAGACCATACTCAACTGTTATATTGAATATGTCTCTTACATTAGCCAATGACTTTAGTTGGCCTAATATAGAGATTGTGAGTGATCTCTCTCGAGATTTAAATTGAGGAATAATTCTTTATTGACTCAACTACCACCTTCATTATGACTCAACTACCACCTTCATTATGAGTCAAAGTACATCACTCAGTAAATAAGGTGCGTACTGACATCAAGTCAAAGGATTATCACACGCTTTATACACTGATAAGTTTATAGACATACAATAAATAACTCATCAATAAGGTTTACCAATACTCTCTAAAGTATCCATGTGTCTATCATGAATAACTATTATTCACAGTCGCGAGACTAACTACATTTTCTAAGAATGTGATGCAGACCACATGCCGACATATATCATATTATCAATATCTCAATCTTGATAATCATTAGTTGGGGCTATTTTAAGAGTAATGTTTTATCACTGACATCTCACTATATCACTGATAACATTAACTCTACGGGAATATTTATATGAATAATCATAAACAATCAAAACAATAATTCAATAAATGCATTACCATATATATATATATATATATATATATATATATATATATATATATATATATATATATATATATATATATATATATATATATATATATATATATATTAATTGTGATCAAGTATAATTTCTTTAAATATGATTGTCTCTAGGACATTTATACTTTCAATCTCTCACTTGGCCTAGAGTCACGAACTTATATATCCAATATTCAGGTTTACGAAATACTCATCATGTTATCGAAAACATGATGGTTTTAAGCACGCTCTAATTTAATTTCTCATATCTCCCTGATCAAGTGGTAGCGTCCTAGTACATGCTTTTTACTATTTGTGGATCCCAGTTTCTTTGCTAGCGCAATATCACCAATGTTGTCACAATACAACGATATTAATGCTAGTAACTACCTCTAATTTCTTAAGAATTTGTTTATAGAGACAACTTTTTTAGCTTTCTCTTATGCAGCACTGTACTCGACTTCGATTTACCAAATCAGCGGTAGTAGTTTGCTTGGAACTATTCCAATTCACTACCCACCATTGAGAATAAAGGAATATCCAGATTGTGACTTGTAGTCATCATAGTCTGTTTGGAAACTAACATCAGTGTATGCAAAAACTTCTAGTTCCTTTAGTCCACCATAAACTAAGAAATATTCTTTAGTTCTTCTAAGATACGTACATTTTTGTTACGAATCTGTACATAATTGAGTCTTATTTTAGTCTTTTTATTTTCTTTTTCGGGTTGAGAATGAGTTGAATTGCATCATTTTGCGTTTTTCATCTCTTTACTTAATTTTTCGACCTATTGATCAATAATTGGTCCAAACGAGAATAATTCTATGATTTTCTCATACAGCTAGAGTGTCCGGTGGATTCAAAGCACGAAGATTGAAGGAGAAACACTCACAAGTAGACCAAAAGGACACACACCGATCAGACGGATCATGTGTACCGATCGGTGCAACTGTTAACATGCACACCGACCGGGAAGCTGGCGCAACGAGCGGACCCGATTACATTAGCTTTCGTCCGATCGGACAAGGCGTATGACCGGTCGAACAAGAGCGTTACGAATACAGATTTCTGGGAATTTTCAGTTACGAAACGGCTGCAAATATATTTAAAATGTCAGAGGCGGCTAGGGTTGGAGATATTCAGTCCCGGAGGCTGGAAGAGAGAGATACATTCACAAAGAACACTCAAAGGTTGAGAGATTTGACACACCTCTCATACCTCTAGAAAAATTTTTGCAACGCCGTATCAAGGTTCGATTTGCAGCAATTCTCGTTCGTGGCTAACTTGATTTGCAGCAATTATCAAGTTGTGATTGATTTAGCTACTCTCTTGAAGCATCTTAAGTACTTGAATTATTTCAGAACTTGTTTGGTATTTGAAATGATTTAGTATGCTGCATTGCGATAGAATTGTTAGTGATTCGATTGATAGCCGTAATTGTTATTTGCAATCGTTAGAATTATATATAGTCGTTTGAATTACGATAGTCACTTTTCTTATAACTTGTCGAGAGGTTGACGCCCTCGAGACAAGAAGAGTTTGTTTTCTTTTATTTTAAGTGTTTGAAATGAAACATTTCCAAAACTCCATGTGTTCGTGTGTCCTTAGATAAAATTGTGATAGTAGTATAATAAACATCGTTAGATCCGATTCCCATCCCTCGAGAGATCGACCCGAGTTGACTCACCAGTCTACAAGTGACCCCGTTCTCTTGCAGACGAACTAAAACCCTTTCAAAACGTAGACGCGTACTTGTTAGCTGGAATTTAATTTTGAAAGGAACACAAAAGTTCGGCTCAAAGTTTGGCGTCGTTGTCGGGGAATGGTAAAGGTGTTAAAGATGTTTATTTGTGTTGTTGCTTATAAGTCGTAAATTATATAATGTTAGTTTTTTGCCACTCGGTGCGGTGATTATTTGTTGTTGATGCAAGGTCGACGAAGCCTTAGAGGAGAATTGACCCCATTCATCAATAGCATCGAACGCGTTTCGAGACCAAGACAATTATTTTCTTCAACCGAAGGGAATCTTTAGGAAGCGAGTTCATCCAACATGGCAGAGAACCTACCTCTTGGAGGAAGAGGAGGAGCGAATGGTGGACGAGGGAGGGGATGAAACACCCAAACCCCTCCTCGCGATTATCCATATGGAGTGCCACCCATTGACGATGTGCACGCACAAGAGCAAATGGATAATAACGAAGATGAAGAACAAATAAATCCACCTCTACTCCAAAATGAAGATAAAAGAGAACCAAACCAAGCGAACAACGGAGAACAACAACCGAGGGGTGATCATCAAATCATGATGCAAGAGAATCCCACTTACCAACAACCTCCTCAACGATTTATGAACCGAGAAGAAGCTCGAGCTTATAACAATCGAGAAAATAGAGAGTTCGATCAGAACAATGGTGGCCATGAGGGGCCCGAGCCCCAAAACAACCAACGAAACCACCAAAGGCATGAGGATTTCGAACGAGAACGAAACCACAATCAAAATAGGAGGGAGGGACATCCGTTCAACGCTTGGCAGAGGGAAAACTTTGGAAACGATGGATATAATGATCGTGGGAGTTACGAAGATGAGCGTGACTATGGGTATTACGAGGAGTATGGGGAGGAAAGAAACTATGGCGCACGAGCCAACTTCGGAGGAAGGAGAGAGCGCCGATACCCTAACGAACACCGTCAAGGAGATCTCCTTTTCCCAATGATTGGGTCGTATAGCAGTGCAATAGTCTTAGGCCCCGCGGCAAGAGACTATGATTTGAAGGCGAACAGTGTAAATTAACTCCCTACCTTTCACGACATACTCAATGAAGATCCATTGAATTTCATTCGAGAATTTTACTTTGTGGTGGGCAGAATACCGCATCTTGGACTGCATGAGGATCAATTGAGGATGAAATGTTTCCCTATTACTCTGAATGACAAGGCGAAGCATTGGCTTTTGTCATTGCAACCCAATTCCTTGACTAATTGGGAGATGGTGTACAAGAAGTTTGTGAGTAGGTTCTACTCCGCTCAAACAACTGCCAAGTTGCGAAGAGAGATCACAAATTTTGAACAAATAGAGGGGGAATCGTTCTACGAAGCTTGGGATCGATACAAAGGGCTTTTACAAAAATGTCCACACCACAATAATAGCGCCGAGATGGTGAATAATTATTTCCATGAAGGGTTATTTTCGGTCTACAAACAGCAAGTGGAGGTGAAGGTCGGAGACTTTGGCGAATTGACCGCCACGGAAGCTTGGGATTTATTCGAGCACATGAGCGAGAAATCGCAACAAACGAGCTTCCGACCAAGGAGGTACAAAGTCCCAACAATTCAAATCGAGGAACTAACAAAGCAAGTCGCACTATTAACAAGCAAGATGAAGGGGGAGGAGGAACCTTCGACACCTCCGCCTAAGATGTGCGAAAAATGTGGGGCAGTGGGACATGAAATGGATACTTGTAATGTGGTATTTGACGATGAAGAGGAAGGGGAGGTCAATGCCATCCAAAACTATCAACCCAATGATAAGTATGGGAAGAAGTTTACCGGGCAGTATAACTCAAGTTCAAGCTACATTCCAAAGAGCTCAAACTACATGCCAAATTCCAAATCCTCTGAACCACGACAATTTCCGAATAAGATCAAAGGAGAACCGAGTGTCCAAAACTCTTATCAAAGTAAGAGGCAATGCAACTATTCTCAATACCCTCCGAATACCAACAGGCACAGCAACAACAATTTCAGCAAATGCCACCACAGCAGCAAATGCCACTCGATTAACCCCGACGATGAACTAAGGTTGTGGCGTCAACAAATAGAGCACGAGACTCTACGTAATCGGGAGGAAACACTTCGTACAATCGAGGAAGGCAAGTGGATAAGGAAGCAACTAGAGAATCTAGAGATGATGATAGGGCAACTCTCGACTTCTATGGCAAAAAAAAAACGAGTGATCCGGGAAATCTATTTAGCCAACCCAAGCAATCAATGGCGGTGAATGTGTTGCAAGGTGGGAAGCAAGTCGATAACAGAGTACAAGAAGCCGAGAGGGAAGACTCCGAAGACGAGCAGACAATGGATACACGAGATGAACAAGAGTCAAGTGCGAATGGTGAAGGAGGAACATTGGGTGAAATTCACAAATCAAGTAACCCATATGTTCCCGGATCATTGAGGGGAACTTTTCAACCAAAACGTGCTGAAGCAGATCAGAAAGACACAGCTAAGGACCTGACCGATCGGATTACCAAGGTGACCGGTCGGACTGGAGTCCAGTAGTTTTGACCGATCGAACTGAGAAGCAAACCGATCGGACTGGAGCCCAGAAAACTTTGTCCGACCACAACAACCCAGGGTCTGATCGGAGTAGAGGATAGGAGGTTTCTACCAATCGGACAAATAAGACTGACCGGTCGGACAAGAGAGCTGAAGAGGAACAAAGACCACAACGTGTAATAAAGGACGCTATACTGTTTCCCAATCATCTCAAGCCAGCAAGAGAAAGCAAAAAGTTCATGGAACTTTATAATATGCTGAAGGACGTGAACGTAAATCTCCCACTTTTCGACGTGATCAAAGCTATGCCGGCTTACGTAAATTTTTTTAAGGAACTTGCGTCAAAGGAGAGGAAAATGGAAGGGAATAAACGGATGATTTTATCCAAGGAAGTGAGCACAATTTTCCACCAAATGCTACCACCGAAGGCAAAATATCCAGGGAGTTTCTGCATCACAATCACCCTTGGAGATGGACAAAGAGCATGTGGAATGCTTGACTTAGGGGCGGGAATCAATTTGATGCCCTTTGCCCTGTACAAACAATTCAACCTTGGGAGAATGAAGCCAACGAGCTTACGGCTTCAATTGGCTGATCGTTCATTACGATATTTATTGGGAGTGATCGAGGACGTTCTAGTGGAGGTTGGATCTTTGGTAGTCCCCGTGGACTTTGTGATACTAGATGTCGGAGAGGTGGATGGGCCAAGCAAGGAGCACACTATTCTATTGGGCAGATCTTTCATGGAAACATCGCACACATTGATCGATGTGGGAAGAGGAAAAATAACACTCTCCGTACTAGGGGAATCAGTGACGTTCTCACTCAAAGATATACAAAATATTCCATCACCAATGATTGGTCCCGATTGCTCTTACCTTGATTCGGTGGACCAATGTGTGAGCGAATTATTTGGTGTTGTACAAGTCGAGAATTATGACGCCGAGGATGACGGTTTTGATTCAAACACGGAGGGGGTGGTCACTCTTTTCGAGATTAATGAGGCACCCATGATCAAGCAAACCATTGGGCCCACCTTGGAGCCCAAAATGGAACTTAAACTGCTTCCAAGACATCTAAAGTACATATTTCTTGAGTCGAATGAGAGGAAGCCCGTAATTATATTTGCGGAGTTAGAGGAACATGAAGAAAAAAACTCATCGGGGTTCTTAAAAAGTACAAACAAGCGATAGTATGGAGTATCGGTGATATCAAGGGGATAAGTCCGGTCACATGCATGCACCAGATCGATCTTGAAGAAGGAGCGAAACCGATATAAGAGGGACAACGACGTTTAAACCCTACACTCAAAGAGGTGGTCAAGAAGGACATTTTCAAACTGATCGAAGAAGGGATCATATATGCTGTCTCCGATAGCGAGTGGATTAGCCCGGTACACGTTGTTCCGAAGAAAGGGGGCATCACAATAGTGGAGAATGAAAAAGGAGAAATCATCCCAACACGCTTAACCACCGGGTGGCGGATGTGCATTGACTACCGCAAGCTCATTGCAGCGACGAGGAAGGACCACTTCCCACTCCCATTGATGGACCAATTGCTCGATAAGCTAGCAGGGCATGAGTACTATTGCTTTTTAGACGGTCTTTCCGGATACTACCAAATCGCAATCGCTCCAGAGGATCAGAAAAAGACCACATTCACATGCCCCTTTGGCACGTTCGCTTACCGAAGAATGCCCTTTGGCTTGAGCAATGCCCCAGCGACCTTTCAGAGATGTATGATCTCCATTTTCACCGAATTCATCGATGATTTTCTCGAAGTCTTTATGGATGACTTCTCGATATTTGGCTCTTCCTTCTCTCATTGCCTAAACAATTTAACAAAAGTACTTGAGCGATGTGTTGAATCTTACTTGACCTTGAGTTGGGAGAAGTCGAATTTCATGGTGAAAAGTGGTATTGTATTGGGACATGTGATGTCGAGCAAGGGTTTGGAAGTTGATAAATCAAAAATCAACGTGATTGAAACTCTTCCACCCCCGAAGGATGTTAAAGGAGTCAGGAGTTTTTTGGGACATGCGGGTTTTTACAGACGTTTCATTAAAGACTTTTCAAAAATTTGTCGCCCGTTATGCAAATTGCTTGGGAAGGATGTGCCTTTCAAATTCAATAGCGAGTGTCTTAGCGCCTTCAACGTCTTAAAGAGAAATTGACACAAGCATCAGTGGTAGTAGCACCGGATTGGTCTCTTCCTTTCGAGATTATGTGTGATGCTTCGAACGAGGCAGTTGGGGCAGTTTTGGGCCAACAAGTAGATAAATTGCTGAGGGTTGTTTACTATGCTAGCTATATGTTGAATAGCGCCCAACACAACTACACTACTACCGAATGAGAGCTATTCGCGGTTGTGTTCTCACTGGATAAGTTCCGTTCTTACATCATCGGTTCCAAAGTCATCCTACACACTGATCATGCAGCACTTCGTCATTTATTCGCCAAAATGCAAAGCAAGCCGCGATTGATTCATTGGATTCTTCTCTTACAAGAATTCGACGTCGAAATCAAGGACAGAAAAGGGAGCGAGAATGTAGTTGCCGATCACCTGTCCCGCATGCTAGTGGAAGGAGAGCCAAATAAAGTCGAGTTTGTAGATGATGTGTTCCCTTACGAAAGCGCATATGCCGTCGAAGAAATAAACGAACCATGGTATGCTGATTTTGTAAATTACCTTGATTGTAAGATTATCCCTAACCATCTTTCTTCACAAGAAAGAAAGAGATTTTTGTTCAAATGCAGGAGTTTCTTTTGGGACGATCCTTATCTCTACAAACGTTGCAAGGATGGGCTTTTTAGGAGATGCATACCGGATGAAGAGAAGATAGGCGTGCTAAGATTTTGTCATGATGAGGGAGGACACTTCGGAAGCCAGAAAATGGCCTTCAAAGTCCTCCAAGCCGAATCTTACTGGCCCTCACTTTTTGCCGACGCTTTTCAATACTGCAAAACATGCGATAGGTGCAAACGATCGGGAGTAATAGGGAAGAAGGATGAGATGCACTTGGTGCCCAATCAAGTGATCGAGATCTTCGATATTTGGGGCATCGACTTCATGGGTCCTTTTCCAAGGAGTGGAGAGTACGAGTACATACTCGTAGGAGTCGATTACGTGTCAAAATGGGTGGAGGCAATTTCCAAAAGGAAAGCTAACTCCGAAATCGTCCTCAAATTCATTCAGGAGAACATCTTTAGCCGATTCGGAATGCCGAGAGCGATTATAAGCAACGGGAGGAGCCACTTCTGCAATAGGGCCTTTAATCGACTGCTGAGCAAGTACGGGGTGCGTCATAAGGTGGCAACCCCTTATCATCCACAAACCTCAGGACAAGTAGAGACGAGCAACCGGCAGATCAAGGGTATCTTAGAGAAAACCGTCAACCGAACTGTAAGGACTGGGCATCGAAGCTAATTGATGCATTGTGGGCTTACCGTACAGCCTACAAAACGGTGTTGGGCATGAGCCCATTTCGGTTGGTTTATGGAAAAGCATGCCACCTACCCGTCGAATTGGAGCATTGGGCGGAGTGGGCAATTTGAACATTGAACCTTGATTTGAATGAGTCCGGAGGGTATAGGAAGCTTGAGCTAAGCGAACTGGAAGAGATTCGCAATGACTCTTATGAAACAGCATGGACGAGCAAACGGAAAATGAAGGAAACACATGATAAAAAACCCGTCCCCAAAAGCTTGGAAGTCGGTAAGTTAGCTTTGCTTTTCAACTCTCGTTTCAAACTATTCTCTGGGAAATTGAGATCAAAATGGAGCGGTCCATTCTTGATTACCGACATAAATGAATATGGAGCCGTGACTTTGCTTGATGAAAAGAGCAACTCCACTTTCCAAGTCAATGGCCATCGTGTGAAAAGGCATCATGGGGGACCTTTCTCTCAGAAAGATCACGAAGTAGTGATTCTCAATGATCCACCTCAAGAGAGTTGATGCACGTCCGAGGTATCGTCAAGCATAAGACGTTAAACGTTGCACTTCTTGGGAGGTAACCCAAGCTCTTCTTGTGTATTTTTCTACTTTAATGTATATATTTGTAGTTATTCATTGGGTAGAGTATTTGCAGGTGCTACGGCTGGTTGAATGTGCGAATTTCGAACTTCCAGAACTGACCGGTCGGTGACCTAGTGTCCACCGGTCGGACAACTCCAAGTAGAGGTATCCGATCGGACAAAAATTAACACCGATCGGACTGTCCGTACGGGAGACTATTTCAGGAAGGTATTTATCATGCAAGGGAGGCCAAGTGGGTAAGATATTCTGACAATATCTTTTAGGGTAAGGAGGATCTTTAATTTGGGGGGATTATTTTATTTTGATTGAGTGAATATCTTCTTTCCCCTACTCTTGATTTAATTTGATTCTGAGAATCCTCTAACCTACCTCTTCAAATCCTATATAAACCCACAACCCTGGACTCTTAATCCCACACCAAAACTCCTTTCTCCTCTTTCATCTCTGCAAGCACCAACCGAGACAACATTAATCACCACAACAACAACGCTTATGGGTGGGTGCCAAGAAAAAAGCACGAAGACTTGATCGAAAAACTTGAAGAAGAGGTGGAGGAATATCACCAACAAGTCCATAAGCTGCAACTGGACCTCCATGATTGCATGACTGAAGAACTTGATTATGTCAAGAACATTGAGCGTCTCCACGGCATCCTGGACAAAGCGGAAGCCGAGATAATGCGACTCAATCGGAGAATCGTTGAGCTTGAGGAAGATGTGAGGGATTTGTACAACCTGGCCTATAAAGATGTTCCATCYCCTAAGTAGTCAAATAGGCTAGASACTGCGAGAGTTTATCTTTYTGAATTAATGATGTTTGAGGGGGMTTAAAGTATTTGTCTTGAATAAACGAGCAAATTTGCTCGAATTATTTAATAAATAAATATTTTATGAATTGTATTGCTCTTATTTGATTCTCGATTTTGAATTCTTGCAGGGCATCGCAATACATAAATGTTATATAAAAAAAAAATAAAAAAAATGGAGAACAGTGCAGACCGGCCGGTCAGACACCTCAACCGATCGGTCAAAACTCACTGGACCACAGTCCAACCGGTCAAGGGTCTAGACCGATCGGGCAGAGCCCACTGGACTCTAGTCCGATCGGACCAAAGTATACACCGATCGGATGACGGTCCAGTTTATAAAAAGTCTATTATTTCAGAAATCGTTTCAACCCCAAACTCAAATTTCTTTCCCTTGCAGAGCAAAAACACGAAATTCGCACTTGCAACTTCACCACTCGAAAATTCAAGGCCAACAACGTATCCGACCGGTGACTTAAACACACCCAATTGTTTCCGGCCGGAGATTTTGGGAATCAAGCACCAATCGCCCAAATCGCACCAAGCTTTCCCCAACGTCTCCAAAACGAATAACTCGAGGTATAATGGCTGTAACTCAACTATATTGAATTGTTTGAGAGTTCGAATTGCAGGTGTTGTCTTGAATTGGAGTTAGGTTTGTTCAAAATTAGCTTGAAGTTGTTGAGTTCTTAAAGCGTATATCACGTGTTCGACGAAAGGTCTGTGAGAACCCAGTTGTTTATTATGAGAATTCATACTCGCCATGGCATCGTCATCTCGAACAAAATGTGGAAAGACATCGAGCCGTGTCCCGAGCAACACCCGGGGAGAGTTAGCCCCCTTCGAACTCAAAGACGAACGCGAGGTCACACTTTACAAATCCCTCATTAAACGGGACGTCTACCAACCCCGTTTCACCAGCCTCGAGTTTTGGGAGGAGGAGGCCGACGGTGTGGATAAAATGGCGGAAAAATTCCTCAAGGGCATCGACGCCCTACAATTAAGGAAGTGGGTCGGTGTCCACCAACATGGGTATTGAACTCTTATGCTCGAGTTCTTCACGATGTTTCAAAAGTTTGCCGATGGGAGTTTCGAGTGTCATTTCCGGAACCAAACATTCCACACATCGATTGGTGACCTTGATGAAATCTTTAGGATCGATAGCACGAAAAGTCCGAGACCGGGTTTGGAAACCGACGATTACAACAAGAATGATTGGTGGGCCAAACTTTCGGGAGCACCACCGGAACCCGGGTGCCGTTTCAACTCAACATCCTTACGATCCAACGCCGTGTATCTTACATACAAGTTTTTAATGCAAGTTTTCTTGGGCAAGGAGGACGCTACGAGAATTTCTTCCTCCAAGTTGAAAGCGTTATGGATTGCATACAATCTCGGCAATGCAAGAATCTATCCACTCTTGATCGCCACTATCGAGAATGTCCAACAAGTAAGGGAGAAGAAAACGGCGAAGCTCACTCTGGGAGCCTTTATCACAGAGCTCGCTCGGCACCACGGCTGCGATCCTTCTGACGACGACATCGTTTACCCTAGTGTGGGGATGATAGTCGACAACCGAATGAGTAACGGACGGAGCGTTTCTATTCCGACGTTCATGATGATCAACGACAAAAAGCGAGCCGAGTTAGTCGAGAATTCCGACATTGACGATGCCGACGATGAGGATGATAATGACGAGGAGAATGAGGAGGGTGACGACGATGAGACTATGAACGAGGGGAATGGAGGGAATGGGAACACCGATTCCCATATTTACGAGAATGATGACTATGGAGGTGGATTTTATTTGTCCGACGAGCAGTGGCAGCAACAGCAGGACTTTCAAGCGTGTATGTTTGCTCAAATGGGGGAATTACGCATCCACCAAGAAGAGCACGCGAGGAACGCTCGACAGGACGCTTGGGAAGCAAGGGAGGAAGCTCGAGAGGAGGCTCGTTACTTCCGAAGCACGTTGACGAATTTGGGCAACAGCTGGGCAGAAACTTCTCAGCATCTTGCCCGATTGTTCGGAAGCGTTGAGGCAAATCATCAACACCTCATTCAAATTGACGAGCGTCTTTCCCGTTTCGAGCAACGCTATCCACCTCCACCCCCGAACGACATGGACCAGTAGGCGGGCCCATGCCCCAACTGTATCACCACTCTATCCCACTTTTATCTCTTTCTAGGATATTTGACATTTATTCGGGTTTTTGTAACATTATTTCCTTTTGTGTTTGCGTGGTGATGACTTTGGTTAACTAGTGGTTTATTCATTTGCATGTGTTGGATTATTGACATTTTTCTATTCCCTATGATTCATGTTCATGTTATAGCAACCAGGAGATTGCTGGTTTTTCTTGACAGGGGGAGGGGACAGACCATCTGGTCGGTAATACATAGGCAACCGATCGGTCCAAACTCACTGGACCACAGTCCAGTCGGTGTGGCTCTATGACCGGTCGGACAAGTGCACAGTCCTCGAGTGATCGTTTTGAATCCATATATGCTTAAGTTGAACCATTTTTGAGTAACATAGTCACAAATTCGTAACATAACAATGGTCAACCATTTACTTCAACTTTTGTTGAATATTGCCCTTGGTTAATTGTGTTTGTATTGGCATGCTTTTCGGAATCATTTGTTATGTGGTATAAGGTTTAGAGTCTTTTGAGCTTGTTCTAAGTGCAAAGTTTACAAAAACTACTTATACGTATTTAAAACAACACTTTGTCGTTACCAATTTTGCAAAACTCTTAAAGCTCAATCACCTCGTTTTCAAAAGTTTGAGTTAAACCTTGTAAGAAGCCTTGTGTGTTTATCAACATTGCATGCTTTTATTTGATAAGTGTTTTGAGGAGTCTCTAAAAGTTGCATGTGTACATTTGGTGTTGGAAATGACGATAAGCACATATAAAACCTATTTTCGGCTTTATTCATAAATAAAAACCACTAAAAACCTCTAATGAGCCCCCTTGAGCCTTTATCCCATCTCTTTGTTAGCCACGAGCTTAATTGTAGCTCTTATGTCATTTAAGTTTGTGAGCTGAGAGTTTATTTATCATTGGTTTATTGAGATATGACGATTGCATGGTGGGAATTAGTGGGATACTATTATGAAAAAAAAATTAAAAAAAAATGGAGATTAAGGGTGTTTAAGTTCATAAGGGCATCTAGATGTTAATAATAAAGCCTATTTATAAAGGCAAATATTCGAGTTTTGGGGTTAGAAATAAGCCTTAGCTTTTAAAGGCTAAAAATAATGGTATATGGTTGTTTGGGGAGAATGAGGACCAAATTACGCTCTATGCTTAAAATTTTAAATTGAGTGAGTTATTGATTGCGTTTGTTCGCAAGTTAGCCACACATCTTTATATATGACATACCTTACCAAAGAGCCTACATTACAACCCTAGAAAGTCCTAATCCGATTCTTGATTAAATGTGCACACATATGCGATGTACGGGTCTTTGATTTTCACGAGTCGTTGAATGCATGTCTATGTTGATCCGAGCATATACACTTACCTTTTGGAAAATACGAGCGAATGAGTGCACCATTATATATTCCACTTTGAGAGGACGCATTCTTTAGATTTCAAGGTGAAACAGTGATACGAGTTAGCTTCATGGCTTTCGACATAAGTGTTTATAATTGCAAAACTAAACTATATGCACAACATGACTCTGAGCTCTTACCTTTGTCACTTCTTTTGATTTTGGTTCTTTCATTTGTTCGAGGACGAACAAACCAATTAAGCATGTGGTGGTTGATTCGTACGTTTTTGTTACGAATCTGTACATAATTGAGTCTTATTTTAGTCTTTTTATTTTCTTTTTCGGGTTGAGAATGAGTTGAATTGCATCATTTTGCATTTTTCATCTCTTTACTTAATTTTCCGACCTATTGATCAATAATTGGTCCAAACGAGAATAATTCTGTGATTTTCTCATACAGCTAGAGTGTCCGGTGGATTCAAAGCACGAAGATTGAAGGAGAAACACTCACAAGTAGCCCAAAAGGACACACACCGATCGGACGGCTCATGTTTACCGATTGGTGCAACTGTTAACATGCACACCGACCGGGAAGCTGGCGCACCGAGCGGACCCGAGTTCAGTAGCTTTCGTCCGATCGGACAAGGCCTATGACCGGTCGGACAAGAGCATTACGAATGCAGATTTCTGGGAATTTTCAGTTACGAAATGGCTGCAAATATGTTTAAAATGGCAGAGGTGGCTAGGGTTGGAGATATTCAGTCCCGGAGGCTGGAAGAGAGAGATAGATTCACAAATAACACTCAAAGTTTGAGAGATCTAATACATCTCTCATACCTCTAGATAAATTTGTGCAACGCCGTATCAAGGTTCGATTTGCAGCAATTCTCGTTCGTGGCTAAGGTGCTGGGTTCGTGACAAGCCCGAGGACTCTACGCCTTTTTCGGAGTAATTTTTGGATCGTTATCATCACTCGTTGAATCTAGTTCAACGATTAGTAATCTCTAAACTCGTCTTTTGATATGATGTTTTTGAAGAAGTTTGATTTGGAATTTGTTATGAATGGTTTGAGAACATCTTAGATGATGTTTTGTTGATCACTAGTTAGAGTATTGGTTATTCGTAGTTTTGCTATCGTGTGTTGGGTACTGATATTGGTTGAACAATTGTTTTGGATTGATTATCAAGTTGTGATTGATTTAGCTACTCTCTTGAAGCATCTTAAGTACTTGAATTATTTCAGAACTTGTTTGGTATTTGAAATGATTTAGTATGCTGCATTGCGATAGAATTGTTAGTGATTCGATTGATAGCCGTAATCGTTATTTGCAATCGTTAGAATTATATATAGTCGTTTGAATTACGATAGTCGCTTTTCTTATAACTTGTCGAGAGTTTGACGCCCTCGAGACAAGAAGAGTTTGTTTTCTTTTATTTTAAGTGTTTGAAATGAAACATTTCCAAAATCCCATGTGTTCGTGTGTTCTTAGATAAAATTGTGATAGTAGTATAATAAACATCTTTAGATCCGATTCCCATTCCTCGAGAGATTGACCCGAGTTGACTCACCAGTCTACAAGTGACAACGTTCTCTTGCGGGCGAACTAAAACTCTTTCAAAATGTAGACGCGTACTTGTTAACCGGAATTTAATTTTGAAAGGAACACAAAAGTTCAGCTCAATTGCTTGGTCTTCCATCGGTTGCGATGATAAATTTTGCATTACTGCATTAATTCTATCAATGCTCCTACTAGCTAAAGATTATTATTTAAGTGACAAATTTTCACCATAGAAATGACCAGAAGCTCCCACTGAGTTCTTGTCAAGGTTATTAGACAAGTTTTCAACCTCCATGTTACTTTGTGGTTCTTGAATTTTTTTTCAAGTTCTACCTTATTTCGACTCATTTCCTTGTAGACATAGTCTTCCTCAAGGAAAGTCACTTGCATGAGAATAATGACCTAATGTTCTTCAGGAAGATAGAAATAGTATCCTCGTGTTTATTTAGGATACCCCATAAAATAACATTTCTCACTTTTAGATTCCAACTTGTCAGTAAACATCTTCTTTGCATATGCGGAGCAACCCCAGGTTCTCATGTGCGTAAGTGTTGGCTTCTTGCCATGTCATAACTCATATGGAGTTTTATTTGCTAACTTCGATGGAACTTTATTCAAAACATAGATTGAGTTCAGTAAAGTATACCCTCATAGGTATATGGGAAGATCTGAGAAACTCGTCATGGATCTGACCATACCTAATAAGGTTTGATTTCTCCTTTCAGAAACACCATTCATTTGTGGTGTTTCAGGAGGCGTCCTTTGCAATTGGACTCCATGAAGTTTTAAGTAATTGAGAAACTCTTTACTCAGGTATTCTCCTCCTCGATCCGATCGAAGAGTCTTAATACTCTTTTCAATTTGTTTCTCTACTTATAACTTACACTCCTTAAACTTCTCAAAAATCTCTGACTTGTGCTTCAAAAGATATACACATGACCAAACTTAGAGAAGTCATCAGTAAAAGTAATGAATTATGAATAACCGCCTCTATCTTGAGTAGGTAAAGGTCCGCTTACATCAATATGAACCAGTTCAAGCACCTCTTTTGCTCGTAGGCCTTTCCCAGAAAATGTCTTGTTCATCTAGGACATTTATACTTTCATCTAGTCCATTTTTTTCTAGATGTGTGATGCTGGTAGTGTCTTACCCGTCTGAATTTGAACTTTCTAATAGTTTTTGGTAGTTAATGATATTGAGGGTTTTATTTTTCTTGTGGTAGGTTTGGGGATCTCTTTCTCGCAATTTAGGTCCAAAGCAGCTTGGAAATTTTTCATTTTTGGTCAACTATATTAGCCACATTGCACAAAAGGCACGTATTGTTGTCACTATCAAATAACATCTGCTAAGTTGGTCAATTCATCAAAAGAGGTTCAATAACATCTGGCGTGACATGATTCAATAATTTCTTATCATTCTTCTTTAATTTTAATCATTAAGTTGAAGAAAAAAAGTTGGGGGCCAAATTCATTTTGATCCATTATATTGATCACATTTCATAAAAGGTATGGTGCATTGACCATCCTCAAACCGTATATGCTAAGTTGGTCAATTGATCAAAAAAAGTTCAAAAAGAGTCCGATCGAGGTTTTTTGGTGATGTGGTATTATTCTATATTTTCTTATCAATTTTCTATAATTATAAAAGTTAAAGAGAAAAACTTGTTTTGCTCTCCTTTTCTTTTTCTATTTTTGTTTTATCATTTCGTTAATCTAATTAATAAAAATATAATCAATAAAATTTAATATAAATTATTTATAAATATAAAATATATATAATAAATATAGGAATTTCAAAAATCATTTATAAGATATTTTCTCAAATAATGTTTTTTATATTTTATAATTTCTAAGATTCATTTTATATTTTTATATTTATCTTCGAGTTTATTATTTTTTATTAATTAAAATTGTAATAATAGAAAAATTATATAAATTATTATATTAAAATTTTAATTTTAAAAGATTTATTTTATGTTTATATATTTATCTCTATTTTTTATTTCCTATTAATTAAGATTTATTAATTTGATTAAAAGAAAAGAAATGAAGGCAAAATATGTTTTAAGTTTTTAATATTTAAATTATAGAAAAATGATAAATAATATATAATCATGCCACGTCAGGAAAAAAAATCCTATCAGATTTTTTTGGACTTTTTTTGATGAATTGGTTAACTTAGCCGATATGATTTGACGATGACCAATTTTCACTTAACTTTTTTGGAATGTGACCAATATAATGGACCAAAATAAAAAAAAATCCAGATTTTTATTTTTAATTTAATATTTACAGTTGAAGAAAAATAATAAGAAAGTTTGAATCATGCCATGTCAGCAAAAAAAGCCCGATCAAATTTTTTTGGATTTTTTTTTTTTTAATAAATTAGCCAACTTAATAGACATTATTTGATGATGACCAATATAAAGTATCTTTTTTGAGATGTAGTCAATATAATGAATAGAAATGAAAATTTTCCCATGCGGCTTCATACATTATTTTTTAAGACTTAATTCCATTTAAAAGTGAAAATAAAACCAAACCTTGTAAGTTGAAAAAAAAAAGCACGACTTTTAATATACATTGCGAATCAATTCACGGGGTGTTTTCTCTGGAAAAAAAATGACAGCGTGTCTGACAAAAATAAACAATGTGGCAGTCTTTGAGAAAAAAAAAAAAAAGGGAAATAGAGTATTATCAGCGGAGAGTATGTAGAGGATCATGAGAGAAAAAATAAATCAATTTACTGTATAAACCTAAGAAGTTATAGTTTCTTTTTTTTTTAAGATTCAAATTACTAATTTCTAATATTTGAATTTTAAAATAGCTGCAATATTAAAAGAGGGTGAAAAGAATAGGCACACACACAAATCGAGAAGTCTTTCGAATGAATTAATAACAACTGCCTAACAAATTAATGATCCTTAAGAGCATCTACAATCCAATAATGTTAATCGATCATATATGGCAAATGATATTGATATTTTATAAAAAAAGTTCTCTAATGCATCAATGTTAATTTTATATATGTGATAATTTATTTTATTTATTTTTAGAAAAAATAAAAAGGAAGAAACAATATGATTAGATGATATATTTAAAATTAATTGTAAACATTGTCAAGAGTAATGTCTAGACTTTAACATTGCTCTTGATAATGTCAAGCATTTAATGTAGAATCTCCAATGCAACAATGTTGAAAGTGAAAAAATTGACACATGAAATAAAAATAAATATGTGTCACATTAAAATAATTATGTGGCACATTAAATGCTTGATATTGTCAAGAGTAATGTTAAAGTGGCCGGATATTGGCACCCCAAAATTTTATAAGTTGACTCCATTATTTTTTGGACAAAAATAGACATATTTGAAAAGACAAAAATAACTCTCTTATAAAATTGATTTAAAAATTAAAAAAAAAATACATCTTCTTCTTCTTCCCAAAACCTTCAAAAGCCACCTCAAAACAAAACCCAGTAATGAAGGATGCTAGTATAAATAAAATTAATGATACAAGTTTTATCCACAATTTTTCAGTGTTACAATAATCAAATTGCTGTTTTTGTGCATTTTTTCATCACTTTTTGGTCATAAATTGGTTTATTAAGGTTCATTGTCGGGGTTGTGTTCGAACTGGTAATAATGAACATAAAAAAGTTGTCCGGAAGTTTTTTTCGAACATATTATAATTTATGTAAAAAAACAGACAGTTCGGACCAAATTTTCGAACATGGATTTCAAGTTCGAAAATTTGCTTCGAACAATCTATTTTTTTTACCTAAAAACAGACTGTTCTAAAAAAAATTCGAACATTAGACATTTGTTCTATGAAAATTTTCGAACGTTACACATTTGTTCAAAAAAGAAATTCGAACACTACTTCATTGTTCTAGAAACTAGAGTCGAACCATACGTAGTCCAGATTTCTTTTTTTCAATTTTTTTTGGAGGAACACCAATTTTTATATAAGAGACTTACCCTATATGTTTGATTGCTTATTATGATCCGTCTTCTTGTTGTTGTTTTTCATAATATTTGGGAAAAAAATATTTTTATTTTTCTCATTTTTTCTTATCATTCTTCATTTTCCCCCTTTTTTGTCTTCTTGCTTTTCTGTGTTTTTTTCATTATTTTTCCTTTGTTTTATTTTATAATATTTTTTGTTTATATTATATATTAGATAGGGGTAAAATATGAAGTTTACGGGGTTGATTTAGTAAAATTCTAATATATTTAAAATATTATTGGGGTATTCTAGAGATTACTCTTGACAATGTTTACAATTAATTTTAAATATATCATCCAATCATATTGTTTCTCTCTCTTTATTTTTTTTAAAAATAAATAAAATAAATTATCAAATATATAAAATTAACGTTGATGTGTTGGAGAACTTTTTTTATAAAATATCAATGTCATTTGCCACATATGATCAATTAATATTATTGAATTGGAGATGCTCTTATATTTTCAAAATAGAAGTTCAGGAATTTTTTTAGATACCATTCAACATGTAATTTTTGTTCAAATTGATAATGATGACATAAAAGGTTAGATGCTACATACAATTCCTAACTCATCATTACTCGATCTACTATATCGGGGTTTATTCATTACCAAATATATCGGTAACTTTTATTATTAAATTGATTTAAGTAAAAATGCCTAAATTAACTCCAATGAAGCTCTAGGGTTAAAAATGTACGGAAGTCACTCAATAATTACTATACCAAGTTTATTGAGTTTTCTCTCTATTTTAACGGAATTTTTCTTCCCCACAATATATGCAGTTTTTTTCACTTTGCCCATTGATGTATAGTAATTTTTTACGTTCCCCCACGAAACTTTATTTTCGGTGAATATTCCTTCTAAATTCCATCGACGGGCAGTTGGGGGGCAAAGTGAAAGAATTTTACAGTTTGGGGAATAAAATACAAAAAAACTTATAATTTGGGGGGTAAATTAAAATAATATAAATATTAAATTTTTGTCTTAAAATTTTATATTTGAAAAAGATATATAATATTTATCTCATACTCTCTCTCACACACACACACACACAAAGTTATCAATACAATTCCAAATTTTAAAAAAAAAACCATAAATCTCCAATTAATATTTATAATTTTTTAAATATAAATATTGTCAATACATCTTTTATATTATTAATTATTAAACACATGACTAAGTATTATGTCAATTATTATGATATGAAAAATAAAATTATCATTCAATATTATTATTTGTAGAGTGTGATTAAATACTATATTAATCAGGAGTACATTAATTATTATATAAGATTATAATTATCAAATGATTAATATAATTAAAATCTTATAATATCAAGATTTTAATTATATTAATCATTCGATAATTATAATCTTATATAATAATGTACTCATGATTAATATAGTATTTAATCACTCTTTTTATACAAATAGTAATATCGAATGATAATTTTATTTTTCGTATCATAATATTATAATGCATATACGAAATACACCTTTATTTTATTTTGTTCAATCATAATATATAATAATATATTATTATATTACTTAGCCTAATAATTTACATAATACTTAGTCATGTGTTTCATATTTAATAATATAAAAGATACATTAACAATATTTATATTTAGAAAATTATAAATATTAATTGGAAATTTATGGATTTTTTAATTTTTTTAAATTGGAATTGTATTGACAACTTTGTGTGTTTGAGAGTATAAGATAAAAAATTATATATCTTTTTCAAATATAAAATTTTAAAACAAAAATTTAATATTTATATTATTTTAATTTTCCCCCCCAAACTATAAGATTCTTTCACTTTGCCCCCAGCTGCCCGTCGATGGAATATAGAAGGAATATTCCATCGGAAATAAAGTTTGGGAGGCTTCAAAAATTATTGTACATCAGGGGGCAAAGTGGAACAAAAAATACTTTGGGGGGCAAAGTGAAAAAAACCCGCATACATTGGGAGGCAAAAAAAAATTATCCCCTATTTTAAAACTGACTTGAGCATTGAAATGTTTCCATTTTATACAGAGGATTTAAATCCACCGGCACTTTCAGGTGACAGTGTTGTAGCAGCGGCGGGATAATACTTATTTGAGATGAGATAGATCCAAACTCCGATAGCAAGAAAATAAATTTCTAAATATGAAGTTGGAGGTTTGATTAAATCTTCTAGTTTGCTTGGACAATAAGACATGGGTGTATGTATTTATTGGAAATGACTACGATACTTTCACGGCACAATGCCTCATATTCCCTACATTTGCAGTCGTTGATATCTTAATATGAAAAGTCTAAACTTAAATAGTTTCTATTAATTGAAAAATGGTGCCATGAAGGCACCATAGAAGTTCTCACATTTATTACAACAACTATTTGTGCCTTACTATACATGGAGGCAATTTCTTGGGATCAGAAATAGAAGTAATGTAATTGGTTATACATTTATTGTTAACTACAACTATCAATTGTATGTAGAAACTTTCTTGGCTACACAAAACTCAACTAACAACACTTCAAGATATCCTACAATTTCCCAGAGCTACTAAATCTCGTGCAAACTGCAAACAAAATCAAGAAACAAGGCAAATAAAGTTTGAACATTTACAAATTATATAGAAAGATACATTCCCATCTTATGAAGCATCTAAGAGACAAAACATGACAAGGGTTGTGGCTGAGGTTATGAGTCGAACCGGAAAAATGATGCGTAGAGTTTACTTCATAATACACAACAAGTTGTGGTTAAATTACGATTGGCAAAAGAAAAGATCATCAGCCGCACAATAAATCTGAAAGAACTTCTTGATGTAAATAATAGCCAGCTTTCTACATTGGCCGATGACATATGGCCGCTGCCTTTTCATTTTCGACACTGATTTTCCTTAACCTCAGCTCCTTATCACCGTCAACCAACCATACTTAACTAAAATGTTTTATTGGAGTTATGTGTAAAATTTATCTATGTTCCATTACTATTGTCCGAACCCTACATATGCATTCTTTTCCTGATGGTAGAACAGTGTGTTAGGTGAACATATATGTCAATGCTCATTTATTCTAGTTAGATGAGACTTTATTTTGTTGGTTTATTTTTCTTATTGTTCATAGGAATCAAACATGATGTCTACCGAGTATACTTTAATTGGTCCTGCTAATAATGAGATCGCTCTTATGGATATGGTTTCATGAATTATACATATGTGTTCACGACGTTGAAATATTTCTCTCTAATGAGAAGTTAATTGATTGGGTTCATGACAGAGTAAATGAAAATAACATGGTGATAATAATTTCGAGATCTAATAGTGGGTTGGGTAAAAAAAAAATACCTTGAGAATTGTACACTCGTGTATTTGTTAAACATGGTTCTTTTGATAAAATATAAACTTGTCTTAACTGTTATAAGGAGATCGCGCCAAAGAGACACTGGGCTTGTTTGTCCGATATGGGTAACTTGGTTGCATCGACTTTCAATGTTTCTCGTGTGCTTGGATGAGACAATGTCACTCACCTATCTGCCTCTGAGGACAACCCTTCCTATTAACCCGGGTCTAACTTGTATGAAATATGTTAATGGAAACCATTTTATCAAGGTATACTTTTGTAGGATATCTATTTCATTGGATTTTATGATATAATTGGGGTCCATAATGTTACTTTATGTTTCGATTCCCTTAGAATATTTTTTTTTTAGATTTGTTAGCTCAACGGTTTGATTAGCTTATATAATCTTCTTTCTCTTTGTTATTGAACATTTTCACTTGTAGGTGTTATAACACGAAGGTCACCCATTACCACTTGTTGCAACCATGTGGAACTCATATCATTATGACTTCACGATAGGGTGAAAAGAATTTTACAACCAATAAACCAAGATGTATATTGATGTGGTAGGAGGAAGTCATATCGTTCTTAATATGATACTGTAAAACTGGACTAGTTGTTATTTGTCATATTGTTCATGGTTTGGGAATGTTTCATACAAATTGTTATTTCTAGACCGTACCATGTGAAACTGGGCTATGTTAAAACATTAAAAATGTTTCTTTATGTTCTTTTGTTGTTACCCAAACATAATTTACATGTTCTACCACTATTGAGGAAAATAATTGGCATTGTTTTGTTAGTTTCGATAAAATAATAGAAATATGTATATTTCCTTGAGCATTCACTATTGCAGAAAAGGGTTTTCACGGTGGCTCAATTACGGCGGTTCTGGGAAAACCGCAGTTAAATATGTTTTTAAGGCAGTTTTCCAAAAACCGATGTTAAATCCATAATTTAACGGCGGTTATATTAAAACCGTCGTAGAATCCTACATTCTACGGCGGTTTTAGGAGAACCGCCGTAAAAACAAGAGACCAGCTGATTTTCACTGCGGTTCACAAATAACCGCCGTAGAATGTTGGAGTTTTTACGGCGGTTGTTTGTGAACCGCCGTAAAATGTATAAGATAAGATTGTTTGACACGTGGCTATATTAAGATAAAACGCAAACTACCCTTAGATTTTCTGAGTCCTGTCCCTCCACACAAAATCAGCTCTTCAATATTTGCTCTCGTCCCTTCAATATTTTGGGTCTCGATATTGAGCCTCCATCCTTCTCTCTGGGTCTCGATTTTGAGACCCAAAGTTCCTCTGTGCCCGATCCATTACTCCAACCAGTTAAACGGCCTTCACCCGCAGCCAGTTTCTGGACTATAGAGCGAGACGACGATGATTTCGAATCACCTGTTAGGGTTTCCTATCCACCTCGATCCTTCAAAAGGCTCCGCCGTAGATCCACGCCCCGATTCGTACCCGATCCCCGGAAGGTGGAGCCTGTAGCGAATGAGGAGATTGAAGAATCTTCTTCCGATGAAGATTGGCCCAGAGGTACTAAAACATTCCAATTTCCATGTAGTCATTTCGTTGTTCAGTGCTAATTTAAAGTGGGGGGGTTTCTGGGTACATAAGAATTATGTGTGACTTGAAGTGTGTTTTCAACCCAAATTAGATGAATATTTTAAATGGAGCAAGTAGGAACTTGGTTTTTTTTTTTAATTTACAGCATAATTCATTAGCGTCAGTTATCAGTTTTTAATTTACAGCAATACACTAGGTTTGCAGGTTATTGTGAAGGTAAAAGGAAGATAATAATGAGTGTATCTAATAGAGATGTGAACTAGAGCCTGTTATTCTCTGGATGCACGAGTGACCTATTTTTTGAATTTCATGCTATTTGAGTAAGGATTATGATCTAGTATTAGGGTGATTTGCCTTTTAGTACCTTTCATAAGCCATGTCTTATGGATTTGAAAACACACACACAAAAAAAGTGATTATCAAAAAAGGTGATATCTGTATTTATGTTGTAATTATATTATATTGTATCCCCACCTCTTATGTAGCTTAAGATGTGACAAACACAACTTAGAAGGAACATGAAGTTCCATGATTTAGATTTTTATTGGGTTTGTGTTGTATTATTGTATGACATCTGTATTAGATACTTACTTTTCGACGGGTGCAGTGTTTTGCTGCTGTGATTATGAGGATTAGGGGTATTTTTTGTAATCTTGGCTGGGATTTTTTGTAATTAGGTCGAACTTCAAGGGTACTTTATGTGAATAACCTTTTCACAAACATATTAAGAGGTATCTCTTCTAGTCGGTAGGAGAAATTGATCTTGAGAACTTAGGTTTTAACTTTCCTGATAACCAAGGAGATGCTCTTTTACTTGAAGTCTTCGATGTGATGAAAAATGTTCAAGGTCTTGCTACAATTCCTGTTTCATCCCTAACCGACAACTCTGTAAGTGTTACTTTAACATTTCAATCTCACGTTACATTTCGTCAAAAAAATCTCAATCATGTTTCGCGAAGATTTTTTCCTGTTCAATTTCTCTTGATTCTCTTAGTGGGGAGGATTTCAGAGCCGAGAATTGTCATCCTGTTCTTCGACTAGCATTTTGTGAGTAGCTTACGTTCGTGTTTGGCTTAATTGTATTTTTCCCCTGTTAGATGGATTTTCTGCATTGCTTCAAATTAATTCATTCACATTCTCCATGAATTCCCAAGGCCTTAGCTCTGTCATATTTTTTTATGTGTGTTTATATATATTTATGTATGTATATTGCGAGAAATTGTCAGTGAAATGATTGCCGATTTTTTGTTATTTAGGAATGTGGTTAAATTCGTATTTAATGATGATGATATATATTTTTTCGTATTTCTTTCGATTTTGAATGTGTAAACGGTTTCAACGAGTTTGTGAAAAGCTTTTGATAATGCCTTCTTAGGATTCCGATGATTTTTTCTCCAAATGACTAACCGTCAGTAGCTTATTATTTTTCAAAGTTAAATCTACCTACTCTGAAGTTTAATTTGTTAACTTTTTATTTGGTTGTGTGATCTCTTGAACATGTGAATTTAGCAGTAAATGCAGGCATAGATCATTTTCAGTGACGATGCTTCTCATTCGCTGCAAGTGTTTTAAGGCGTGGTAGCTGTGGAATGATGATGGTTCAGGTGGTCTACATCTATTAAGCTTGGATTGTTAATAATATCTATTTTGAGGTACTTTGTGTCAACAACTTTGATAATTAATATTTAATTACGTCATTATGTTAGCTTGTCTCATGATTGGGTGTTAAAACATGCCATAATTGTGGAATCAACTGATGCGTGAAGAATATTAACTTTTTTTTTCTGTTTAGTGCTAACCTAGAAAAAGTGCATTAACTAAGCTCAAGTTTCCTTATTTGTGATATATTTATATTTATTCATAGATGTATCTTTACATGATGTATATATTTATCTTTTATCTGATGATATATACTTAGAAATTCCATGATTTAAGAAAATAGTGATGATTTTTCTTTAAATTAGATTAATAATTTTAAGTGTGTGAATGAATATGATAAAATATAATGAGTAAATTTGATTTGAAATAAAAGATACTAAAATAGTGATTGATAGTTAGAGTAATGTATGACCGAAATATATATATATATATATATATATATATATATATATATATATATATATATGTAGACACATACACACACACGTGTGTGTGTGAGAGATAATGATTAGTGAATGAACATAGTTTTATTTTTATTTTGAAAATTGGTTAAAGTTAGTGGTGAGAGGAGAAAAAAAAAGAGTGGGGTTTAATTTTTGAAAAAAATCTCTAAATAAATAAATCAAAAGGTAAACAAATCTTAAAACTAGATTATAAATCACTTTAACGTTGTGAAATCATAGTTTATGTCTGTAGCTCGATCTCAGCCGTCAAATCCACGACCGATCCCTGGCGCTCGAGATCGCGAATTTGCCGAAGGCGGAGTGGGTCGAAATCGGGAACAATCTACGCCGGCCACTATCCACAGCTGACAGCCCACTTGAATGACGAAGCATTTGTATATAAAGTCCAACAATTTCATCTCGTCGACTAGGGTTTCTATGTTGTCCTTTGGACGAAAAGATTTCAGAAGAGCTCGCGATGGGGATGAGTAAGCTATTACATTTCGTTGTTTGTTATATGTGCAACTATTTATGAACATGGACGTATGAAATGATGTTATCTAGTGTTTATCGGATCGACAGATTCATGAGTTATGTTTGTTTGATTTTACTGCCATCGTGTTTATTGTGGATATCAAATGTTAATTTCTTTGTGGAGAAATATCACTAGCCTTGTCCTGTAGAAAATATATTGTAAGCACTTTAGTTATTTCTGAAATTTAAGAACTTTCAACTGTTGTGAAGGCTTGAGGTTCGATGTGAAAGTTGCATTTTTTTCCTCACTATATTATGTTGCATCATTTTGTTGAGAAAGTGGTGAGTCTTCGTATGATATCTCGTTACATCATGTTTTTGGAACATTAGCAACCTATTTGTTTTTAATCTTGATGTCATGTTTATTGTCCAAGTAATGTTGTAAATATGAATCTACCTCTGATTGGTGAAACAGGAGATCAGAAAATACGTTTACTGTCACATTGGAAGAATTTTGACCGACGGGTTTTTTATTTTGATTCTTTTTTTACTATGCACATCAATATTGATTGGATTGAGTATAAAGTTGATGTATATTAGTCACTGTTGAGTGCATCTTTGTTAATGTAGAATTATTTATTGTATAGAAACTGAATCTGCTTGTTTCATCTCATCAGGTGATTTTAATTTGAACAACACTTTGAATCATGGCTCTAGTATCTGGCGCAAGATCATCGCTCAATCCAAATGCACCGCTGTACGTTCCAGCGGCGCTGAGGCAAGTGGAGAACTTCTCGCCGGAGTGGCGATCAAAGTGACGATCCACCAGGTGAAACAATCTCATCGGAATTCCACTGGCAATGTTCTCACCGACAATTGCCGAGGTTTTTCAATTATTATATTATCTTTACATTTTTTTTATTTCCTTTTTTCAAAATTCGTTATTTTGGAATTTATTTAACTATATATTATTTTGTATAATTCTTAATTTTTCTTTTCCTTTTCCCTTTAATGGATGGTTAGTGGCAGAGGTGAAATCTGATGGCAATAGATGGATGGTTAGTGCTTTCACTGTAAACTGCAGAATTAGCTCTCAAGTCATTCACCAGGATATATAGTTTATTTTTTAGAAATTACGAGGGTAGTTAGTTCACACCTTTTTGGAATTGGTTTAACTTCTTGGTGATGACCTGGAATGATTATATTAGACTTTCCATCTCTAGATCACATGAATGATTATCTCCGTGCAGAAAAAGGATCATAGACCTGAACTTGAAAGGGATGCTGTTAAAGTGTTCTAGATATTTATGATGTTATGTGACTTGATGTTCTATCTATGGACATGAGTTTTTTTTTATCTTCTGAGATTTTGTTGTCATTTAATTCGAACAATTCAATTCATCTCCTCCAAAATCTCTTGCATGCACGCACTACATTACTCAAATCGTAACAATTCATCAGCTGTTTAATAGTCTCCCTTGAATTTCTGCTGTATTTTAGGTGTAGGAGGTGGCTGATCTGGCGGATGTATTTCGAGTTCCGGTGCATTTTAGGTTAAGGCGGTGATTGACCGGTCTCTTCCGGCGCTTGTATTGCTCTAATTACTGGTGGGTATTCTAATTCACTTTCTCAGTCTATCATTGGAGTTTTATATGTGGTATTTGGAATTTTAAATTTTGAGTTGGGATATAACATTATTGACTTTTCTGGTACTAAGAATAAAACTAGTATAATGTATATTTCAAAACCTGTATATAATTGATTCCTATTGGCCTTTTCAATCGTGAAGTTATATTAAGAATGTTACAACAAGAAAGTTATAAAAGGTCATATTTAAAATTTTAGAAAGAAAAAAAAAGATTAAAAGTGCATTTATTTAACATTTGTATTGATGCACTACCACCAGGAATCTTAACTTGTGGGTAGGAATAAACACCATTAGTAATTCTTGCTGTTTCAGCTTACTTTGGACTGTAGTGGTGGAAATGATGGTGCAGTGTGGCATTCCTGGTAATCTATCCTTTTTTTGTATTGTCATCTATCCTTGTTTGATTGTACATCCTTGTAATGTCAGTAATTTTCCTGTCTTTATTATTTGGGAGTCTTTAGATGTTTTTGATCATTGATCAGTGTGTTAAGTATGTTGTTAACTGTTAATGATCTTTGTATTTTTTTAATTAGCCAAAAAGAATCTTGGTAAATTGATGTATAAGGGAAAAAAAGTTAATATTATGATCAAGCTTGGAAATAATTATTGATCTCACTATTTATTATTTGTTTAGGTTTTGGGATGAACCCTGATGCACTTGTGAAGTATCTTAATGTGCAGAGAGGCCTCAAGTCTCCAAGGGAACAAATAATAATAATATAATAGTAATAATAATAATATAATAATAATAATAAGAAGAAGAAGAAGAAGAAGAAGAAGAAGAAGAAGAAGAAGAAGAAGATTTTTTTTTTTTTGTATTGCTTGAAGCTTTATTCAGATCACCAGGTCTATTGAGATTTTGCAAGGTATTTAGTGAGGAAGTTTATGGTTTAACCGCTTCGTTTGACTACAATTTGAGCCACAAGACAAGGATCGGAGCTGGAAGTTTATAGTTATTAATTTACATGTTTTGTTTTTATTAGTCTATTAGTGATAAATTTCTGCTTTTATTTAATTTAGGTGTTTTTTTTTTTTTTTTTTGAAATACTTAATATATTAAAAATATCTTGTATTGGCAATTTTGGTGCACCTGATTTCTTTTTTTTTTTTAATTTTTTACTACTTTCTAGAAGGTACTTTTCAATGCCCGTTCTAAAAACAAGATCTTTCTAGAAGGTATTTTCAAGAACCCCCGTAAAAATGTTAATTCTGGAAAACAAACTTTCTAGAAGGTATTTTTCAAGAACCGCCGTTAAAAGTGATAATTTTGACGGCGTTTCAAAAATTTGCCGTAAAAGTGATACTTTTTACGGCGGTTCTAAAACCGTAGTTAATTCATGATTTTTAAAAACCCTCCGTAAAATTTAACGGCGGTTGATATATCGGCGGTTCAAAAACCGCCGTTAAAAGTATAAAAGAACCGCCGTTAAATCACTTTTCTGCAGTAGTGATTGATCAATATTCATAAACTATTAAACGATTGCACACAAATAATAAAAAGGGACAATTCAACACCATTAAATAAGAGCCAAACAAGTCTTCTCCTTAAACATGACCAACACTCTAAATTTAAATAACGCTTAAGCATGTCTTGTATATAAATATTGTGGGTGCACTTAATCCATGTGAGATGGTTCTTCTCGTGCGACCACGTTATTTTGTTGTTGTATATTCTTTACTTGTTTTTTCTTTCGTATGCGAGCAAGTAGGTCTTCTCCTCTCACACAATGCACATAATAAAAATTGAATTGGTTCCATCATTATAATCGATAAATTTATCAAATTAGTTGTCCAATTACCCTTGATAGAACATTCCAGTTCTGAAACCTTTGTAAGAACATATTTACATTCTTGTTTTAATGATTTTAGAACATATTCAACAWGTTTATTCAGARATGCCAGAACAATCTTATTACATTCTACCATAGGTAACCAAATATCACTGAGTTGTTCATAAAACCAGGTTGTAACATAATTCATGTCATCTTCTTCCTTACAACACGAAAATTTTATTTCCACAGACTTTACTGCTAATTTTGCATATCACAGTTACCAAATTTAATAATATTACGATAGCACAAAAATATTTAACAAGTAAAATATAAACCCTAATCAAATATCAACACACAATAAATTACTCACGAATAAACTCTTATTAAACTTTTAAAAAAAAGTGTTTGTGCCTATGTCGGTTTTACTAGATGACATGATCTCTAACCTCTTAATTGGAGCTTCACCGATGGTGAACCAGAAGTGACCCCATAAAGCTATCTCTCTCTCTCTCTCTCATTATGCCCGTATTTTCATGTTTATTGTTTGGGGTTGTTTTGGGGAGTTTGTGTTATGAAAACTCAAAGGGAATCTCTCTCTCTCTCATTATGCCTGTATGTTAATGTTTTTTGTTTTGGGGGTATCGGGGGTAGTTTTAGTAATAGGGGTACACTCAAGAATTTGTTGGGGGAGGGGTTCAAGACAATACTTCTCTTTTATTTTTCTTTCTCAAACAAAAATGTTTTATTCCGCTTATTCATTGTTTATTAACATTAGGGTATGTTTGGTTGCGAATAAGAAAAATTGGTAGCTTATTCATTGTCAATCAATTTTTTTACACTTCTTGTCAATCGGGTTAGCTCGCTCATTTTCAATACAACCAACTTGGACCATTAGACTATTCGGTTCGAGCCTATTTGAGTTAGAGTTTTGTCGGGTTCTAAATCATTGGCCCCAACTATAATGTTTCAATTTTTGAGCTAACAAAATTTTAAATATTTTCGATATATATAAATTATTTATTGATAACCCCTTAAATTCCCAATTTCAATAAACTAAACACTAACTAAAAATAGAAGAAAAAATATTATTTAACTCATAAAAATAAATATTATTTAAATCATCAAATACAAGTTCAAGTTCTAAATTGTAACTAACATAATTCATCACCAATTAATTGAATAAATTGTTTTAAGTACAATACTAATAGTCCAAGTCTTTAAGTATGTTGAGGATTTTATTATTGATAATAATTCCTTATTTAGTTGTTTGCCTTTCTTGGGCTCAAAATAAATTAGGGAACTAGATTTAGGACTTTAATTATTTCCTAGTTTATGATTAGGACTTTAATTAGTTTCCTAAATTTTGTTTAGGATTTATTTTCTTTGTTTATCAAGACTAGGATTTTAGGACTTGTCTATTTAAGACAACACAAGGACACGAGACAAATTAATCTTTTCCACAACTAAGAGACGCACGGAAAAGCAAGAACGAGCAACGCAAAGCATCAAGGAAGAACACAAGCAAGATAGTTACTTGGAGCCATTGTTCGAGATCAAGAAGTTCTTCAAAGTTGCGTAACCAACGGAGGAGATCTTATTATCACGGCGACAAGTATTTAATATCAAATTTTTGATATTTTAGTTTTCATATATTACTTCATATTTTTGTATTGATCGTGAAAAAGAAAGTAATATAGTTTTCGGGTTTGTACACCCAAGTTCACAAGTACTTTTACTTGTGAACTAAATTTAATTTTCTGTGTTCTTAAGTTTTATTTCCACTGCATAAATTTTACTTTACTCTGGTCGATGTTGGTAGATAGTGTTGTTTAACATTGTTAACAACATCGTAAATCTGAGACTTATTTTTAAAACCATAGACCTTCAAGATTTTACAATTGGTATCAGAGCGGGTTACTTAACCTTTTAAGTACTGATCCTTATTTGTCTAGGTACTATGGATACTCTGAGGAAGAAGAGCTTCATCGCTACAGAGTATATTGAGGATGACGATGAGGTTGATCAATATCTTGACGAGTACGAGAAGCTGAGCATTGAGTATGAACAATTATATGCTAGTTGGGGAAAACAAGTACTCAAAGTCGAGGATCTTAGAATCGAGGTGAAAAAATTGACTAAGGAAAAGGATGATCAACTTAATATAATTGTTCGATTGGAGTCATCCATCACCAAGAAGGATGATGAGGTAGAACGAGTAAAGAACGATTTGAAGAAAGCCCAAGAAAACCTCACAAACCTCAACAAGAGCAAAGGCCAAGGCGTATGAGATTCTGGAATTGAGTATCCCGGATGGTCCAAAACACGGGATTGGATACAAGCATGTTCAAAAGCCAGATTCAAGTCAAAAGGTGAAGTCGACCAAACGCCACAAGAGGAGAAGAAGACAATACGTGTGTCATCACTGTGGTGAACCAGGTCACATACGACCATACTGCTGGAAGCTTATTGGTAAGCAAACTCATTTTCAAAGGTCGAAGCTGACTGCTGAATCCAATGTTGGTTTCCTGAAAACCAACACCAAAACCAACACCAAGTTCAAAAAGGTTTGGGTCAAGAAAAATGATATCAAGTGCAACATGATCTGTACCTCCCTGAAATCCCACGTCTCTGGAGCCTGGTACTTCGACAGTGGATTCTCTAAGCACATGACCGGCTCGGAAGATATCTTCTCGAATATTGTCAAATTTCATGGAGGAAAGGTGAAGTATGGTGGAGGTGCAAAAGGCCAAATCATTGGCCAAGGAACCCTTCTTGTCCCTGGATTTGCAAACCTCGAGTACGTGTTACTTGTTGAAGGCTTAACTGCGAACTTGATAAGCATCAGCCAACTGTGCGATGGTGGTTTTAATGTCAAGTTCACTCATGAAAAGTATGAAGTTTATGACGAGCGCAATACATGTATTCTTAATGGTCAGAGGACATCAGACAACTGCTACCAAATCGAAGATGCATGTGATTAAATTGAAGAAACTGGTGATGTTGGTTTCGATGACGGTTCTGGGAACTCAACATCAAACCTAACATCGACTCAAGCTGATCCAAAATCAGACTCAAATTCAGATAAAACGTTTGCTCCAGTCACTCGTATTGAATCGATGGTAAGTGAGTTTATTACGAAAATATCTGATACATTTGAGATGAGCATGGAAGGTAATCTCTCTTACTTTTTTTGTTTGAAAATGGTATTTTTCTTTTTGAGTTCAAACATGCTAAAAATCTTATATCTTGGTATAACAAAAAACAGAATTGCATTTCTCTTTCTACAGCTAACGCCGAGAATATTGCAGCTGGAAGTGTTTGTACACAGTTATTGTGGATGAACCAAATGATAGAGGACTACGGTCTACATAGAAGAACATTTACTGTGCTCTGTGATCATTCCAATGCCATTAATATCTAGAAAAATACAGTCCAGCATTCTCGAATCAAACACATTGACATAAAGTACCACTTTATTCGAGAGTTGAGAGGAAGATTGTTAGCCTTGAGCATATTGGAACAGATAATCAGTTTGCTGACATCTTCACTAAGGCATTAGATTCCGAGACCTTCTCGCGTTTGAGAAGAGATCTTGGTATGTGCATTGTCTGAACCAATGTTGGTTTGTGATGTTGTGACATCCAATATCAACATCAGTCACAACATCCGTATACTTTTGCATGCATTTTTATCTTTCTTTTCATACATAATCCTTATGCATTGAGTTTGATTGAAAGTGCAATAAGGTCCTGTGTTGCAATAAAAGTGATGGCAAAAAAAACCAACCTCTTCAATTAGGTGATTGTGGGATTTGCCCGCGGAAACTGGCTTTCTCCCAGGTCCAAAAACAAGAGGTTTTTAACAGCAATTGCTGAAAATTAAAAGATTCAAATCCCTTCAAAGATGAAGAAAATCTGGATACAAAATGATCCAATCTTTAAATATCACCTTCTTGAGAGATCTTGACGTTGTCATTAACTTGGGTTAAGGGGTAAGTTTCCATTGACTTCACCTAAGGAAATGTTAGTTTATAATGTTGTCAGTAATAAAAAGTAACATTGGATCAAGTCACTGAAATCATAATGTGTTTTTGTATATACCGTTAGGTCATGAATTTTAGGCATCCCGTAGGACATTCATACTTTGTGAATATGCCATCTTGCTGTGCGTTTTGTTGCTTGTGTTTTTGTCTTTCTTGAATTCTCTTAATTCTTGTTTTGAATCTTGCTAACCAAGTGTTTCAGTGGTGTTATAATCGGAGGATTGGACAGGTAATAAGAGGTTAATTTGGCGAGTGAAAGATTGCTTCGCAAAGAATTTGTTCAACTATGGTGATGGTTTATAAAAATCTAACTCTATCTCGGTTTTCTAAGTAGTTGAGATTTGTGATTTTTAATTTCTAAAATTGAGATGATGGAGTAGTTGAGTTGAGATCGTGAGTCTTATTTTGAGAAAGAGTGGGGGAGTTATTTTTTTAACTTTACTTTGTTCATCCCCTTCTTTTAATTGTTGCTTACGACTTTTTCATATTGACAAAGTTAAGGGTTTTACTTTTTCTTTCTCTCGATTTTACTGCCTACGACACTCAATTTTGTGTTTGCGGTTATTTCTAATTCTCTTGAAAAATGTCGAATTCACCATCACCCAACAAATCTCCAGAAACAGGTTGTGCGTCTAGATAATAAGAAAATTTCACCCAAAGAGAGAGAAGAAGAAGTCAAAGCTGCTGTGTCAGCCCATGTTGGTTTTGGTGTTGTGTCATCGAAACCAACATCCCCTGCAAACAATCTTGCATCTTCTCCAAGTTTCGATTCTGACAATGTTCCATCTGCCAGTGCACCAATGTCAACAACTGCCTCCGACCACTCTGCTAGCTCTAATGAGGCTCCGTCTCAAGCCATCGAGATTGAAAACATGGAACCAATCTCCACGAGGTTCTTGACGAGTGAAGCTGAGGAGTTGTTCTTTGAATTTCAAAATCGGGGCTTGATTGCTGAGCGTCAAATTCCCCGTTGGTGTTTTCGTGAAGCAGACTCTAATTACCTTCTTTAGGCACCTCTTTGAGCTGGTGTCATGTCTGATGTTGGTTCTGGTATTCCCAACATCAGTACCAACATGGTTCATTTTTCTGCTCCGTTTGTCCGAGCCCAGATTACTTTATTTGATAATCAGGTTGAACAGCACCAGGCGCTTCGGGACTCGTTTGGTGAGGTCCTTTTGCTTTCAGAACAAAAAGGAGGAGACGTTTGTAGAAGACGCTGTGAATGTGGTTCGTTTTTGTTTGTTTTAAACAATGGTTACTTCATTTAGGGGAGTTCCTAATTTAGGGGGAGTTTCCAATTTAGGGGGAGTTTTTAGTCTTTTAATCATTTTCACGCGTCTTGAGTATTTTGTCCAAAAAGGCAAAAGGGGGAGATTGTTGAGAATTTTATTTTTTGGAATAATTCTTTATTTAGTTGTTTGCCTTTATTGGGCTCAAAATAAATTAGGGAACTAAATTTAGAACTTTAATTATTTCCTAATTTATGATTAGGACTTTAATTAGTTCCTAAATTTTGTTTAGAATTTATTTTTCTTGTTTATCAAGACTAGGATTTTAGGACTTGTCTATTTAAGACAACACAAGGACACAAGACAAATTAATCTTTGCCACAACCAAGAGACAGCACGAAAAAGTAAGGAACGAGCGACGCAAAGCATCAAGGAAGAACACAAGCAAGATAGCTACGTGGAGCCATTGTTCGAGATCAAGAAGTTCTTCAAAGTTCCGTAACCAACGGAAGAGATCTTATTATCACGGCGACAAGTATTTAGTATCAAGTTTTTGATATTTTAGTTTTCATATATTACTTCATATTTTTGTATTGATCGTGAATAAGAAAGTAATATAGTTTACGGGTTTGTACACCCAAGTTCACAAGTACTTTTACTTGTGAACTGAATTTAACTTGCTGTGTTCTTAAGTTTTATTTCCGCTGCATAAATTTTACTTTACTCTGGTCGATGTTGGTAGACATTGTTGTTTAACATTGTTAACAATATCGCAAATTTGAGACTTATTTTTAAAATCATAGACCTTCAAGATTTTACAAAGTATAAACAACATAATATACGAAACGTCCAACCACACAAATCATAACATAATATAATTTAAGAACTCAAAAGATTAGAAATGTTCTACGAATTAGCACTCTTTCAGAAATATGTTTATTTATGTATATGTAAAAGTAAATTTCATCGTTTAAGGGTGATTAAGGTCATGACTTAAAACCCCAATAAAAGGAAACCCGCAACAACTAAGAAATTAGCGCACACGAATAAAATGTCTTAACACTATGAGAAGATAGGAGAACGTGCACTTGTTAGATGAAGGGAAAAATACCACCTCAAAGGAAAATATGAGAAAGGAAAGTATAAAATCAAAAGACACCGATATACTATTCTCTTCATTGACAAGCCGGATTTTTCCCGCCTGGCCCTCCATAAAACATATAATTACCCCAAGTTTTACTAGTCGACCCAGTTCCTGCAATATAACAATTCGGTTTCTCGAAAACACCCGTAAGTTTTGGTGCAGAGTGTAGATTATTTTTCGAATCAAGCACTTGTATATTTCGGATATAAGCTGCTTTTCCATACCCTTCTTCTGGAAAATGCCCACTACCCATTTGGGTTTTCGTGTGGGACCCTTGATCTCCTGTATTTGCAATTTCTCCCCCAAATTGGACCGCACTAGCGTGATCTTTAAAAAGTGAAAATAAGAGTGATGGCCAATAACCAACTGTCATTTCATTTACTCGTAGCCACCAATTCCCAGTTTTTCGATCCTGCAAATAAAGCAAAAACAAATTAAATAACATAAGAATTATTCACAAGTGCTAAGACAAATTTACATCTTCATAGTTTAATACTCGCAAATTTAAAACTTGTTCAAATCTAAAGTTATTTAAATGCCATCTAATATTTGAAACGGAGGAAACTACCCCCATAAAATATTTTGTGCTTGTTTAGGAGTACTAGAGCAAAAGTTCATTTACGAAATTGATTTTTAATTCGTGACTTTTAAAAAAGTCTCAAATTCCTACTTGCTAGAATTGACCTTTGGAGGTCGTAAGTTCATTGTTGTGTTTATTATATTCATCACGTATATTTTGCATTACTTTTCACTTGTATATTCATCTTCACTTATAAAATAAAAAATAATAATAACTAATTTCTTAATTGCTGTGCCAAAGTTGAGTTTACGAGGTTTGTATTTTTATTTTGAATCCTAGTACACTTAGTACTATTTATGAATTGCTATTAATTATTTCATCCGCCCCAAACTTAAATCGTTTATTAATATAATTAAAATATTATCATTTTCTTCTACACCTCTATGCTTAATTAATTATATATTTATTGTGTTACTCAATTTCTGTAAGTAGATAGAGTAATGTAATTTTATACAATTAAGTAGGAGTATAATTAAAAATTTATTTGTATTCAACTATTCAAATTAGGGTATAAACGGCATGAGTACGACACAAATAGGGTGTAAGCTACTCAATTTCCATTTGGATACAGTGTGAATAGTGCCTAACGGGTACCCGAAGAATATACAGGTACCATCATCATTATTATTATTATCATCATTATTATTAGTAGTAGTAATAGTAGTACTATTTATTAATATTATACAATACAATATAATATAATATATATATATATATATATATATATATATATATTAAATAATGTCTTATATAATTTATGTAGTACATTATATTATATTATAGGAAATGACTTAAATCTTATCATTATCTATAACCACTTTGGATCTAAGAGTTCTAATTAAATGAGGAATGGTACCTTCACGGCACCGTAGAAGTCCCCTATATTATATAGTATATTTTAAACATATTATGAAGGGTAATATTATATTGTTGTACTGCCCTGATTTATCCATGTTAAAGAAAATTCATACTACATCGACTATTCTTTGACATCGTCAAATATTATATTACTAGTTTAACACTCTTGTATTACACGGGATTTATAAAAAAATAAATATTAAAAATATTTGTGAAAATCACGATAATTTATTAGGTGGACTTAGGTGCACCTTGTAAAAATTTATTATCATTCATTTATACGTGATGATATATGACAGTTATATGTGTTGATATATGATAGTTATACGTGATAATATGTGATAAAAATTTAGAGTTTAGTGTTTACTTTTCCACTTTAGGGTTTAATTTAATATTTTAGGGTTTAGTTTTCTAGTTTTTAGGGTTTAATTTCTCATTTTAAGGTTTAATTTTTTATTTTTTTATTTAATTTTCCATTTTAGGGTCCCGATAAAAATCTACCAGTTATATGTGATGTTATGTGTTAGTTATATGTGATGATATGTGATAGTTATATGTGATGATAAATGATAAAAATTTAGAATTTAGAGTTTAATATTCAATTTCAGAGTTTAGTTTTTTATTTTAGGGATTTTTACATTTTAAGGGTTTAATTTTTTGTTTTAGTTTTTTTTTCTTATCTTTAGGATTTTAAATTTTAAATTTAGAATTTCAATTATTTTTGATGATATTTATAATTTATATGTGATGATATGTACCAGTTATATGTGATGATATATGTCAGATATATGCGATGATAAATTAAATTACAGGGTGCACCTTGCGAGGTGCAACTGGGCCCATGATATACTCTCTCGAAAATCACGTCTTAAATTTAAAGTAAAAATTGAAAGAATGTGTTTTCAACCCATGTCATGTTCAATTTATTAGTTATTATAATTATTAATTAATATTATATTTTAATATATTAAACTCATTAATAATTATATTTACATACTTATAAAACTTTAAAATATTTCATATTTACAACCCGTCTCTAATCTATATTAATTAATTATTATTATTAATTCATTTTATATTTTTATGTTCATATTAAGTTTGTTAATAATTATAGTTAAATACTTAGAAAAATTCAAAAGGTGTCATACTCTCAAGCCTTTTTGCATTGTGACATATTAATTAATTATTTTATAATATTATTTTTTTTATTTTTAGATTGAATTAATTACTAATATTTATTTACATACTCCAGTTATTGCAAATATATCATAATTCACCTATACAGAATATTTGAAAATTCCAAGAATAAATTATTTCAGCTTTTTTTAAAAATACAATTTATTTAAATATTTTCATCAATAATTTTTTTTGCTATTAAAATTATTTCATGTGTAATTTTTCTTTTAACTAAAGATTTTTTCTAATAATTATATATGATTTATTTATATTTTTATATTGGAAATATAAAATAAAATTATTGAATAAGAAAAAATATAATAAAAAAACTATTAAGTTAATTTAAATATAATAAAAAATAAAATATTAAATTAGGCAAGACACAATAAAAGAAAAAGATTAAATTAGGTATAGATTAGACTCGGATGGCACATACGAAGCATCTAAATTCTTTATTATTGAAGCGAAGCATACGAAGCAAACACATAGATTGAGAGGATTTCGCATTAATATATATACTTGTTTACCACTCTGTATTACACGGGACTTAATAAAAGATAAATATAAAAATAGTTGTGATAATTAAAGAATTTAAAATTTAAAATCAAAAATTAAAATAATGTATTCTCAACCCGTGTCTTGTGCATGTCTAATATATTTATTAATTATTGTAAATATTAAATAAATTTATATCTGATGTTTAAATTAAATTAATTAATAATCCTAGTTACATACTTACAAAATCCAAAATGCGTATTCTAAATCGGTGTCTAATATCTATTTTATTAATTATTATTATTAAATTATTTTATATATTAATATTTAGAATAAATCCGTTAATAATTATTAGTTACATACTTTGAGATATTCAAAAATGTCATACTCTCAACTTGTGTCACATTATACTGGTGTCTAATCAATGTTTATTAATCATTATATAATTTAATATTTTATGTTTAGATTTTATACATTACTAATATTTAGTTACATATTGTAAATAACTCATATTTTACCTATATAGAATATTTGAAACTTCAAAAATAAGATTATTTTAAATTCTATTACCAATAAAACTTATTTAATTATTTCCATAATAAAATTTTTATAATTAAAATTATTCATATGTATTTATCTTTTATTTAAAATAACTAATTTAGATCTTATTTACTAATTATATATGACTTATTTATATTTTTATATTAGGAAAATTAAAGGAAAGTATTGAATAAGGAAAAGTATAATAAAAGAATTAAATTAGTTAAGATACAATAAAAATAAAAGTATTAAATTAGGTAAATATTAGGCTCGGATAACATGTATTAAATTAGGTAAATATTAGGCTCGGATAACATATAAGCAAACGAAGCACCAAAATTCTTTATTTGTGAAATGAAGCGTACGAGGCAGACACATAGGTTAGGAAGATTTTGCATTAATATATAGGGGTGATATTAACATATTATACAATAAAATATATATTTCGAGTATAATATAATATTAAGATTATAATTGCGTGGTGATAAGGTAACTGAATAGGGTAGTGTAAATAATTATAGATCAGAGAACTTCTACGGTGCCTTCACAGTACATTTCTTCACTTAGTGGGGTGTATTTACAACCATTATATTAATTTTAGTCCTTTTATATTAAGAAATCTATAATTATAAATGTAGGGGTGAGGGGCATGGTACCCTCTTATAAATTAACCGTACTCAATATTATTTAGGAGAATTTTACGGTGCCTTTAGAGGCACCATGCCCCTCACCCTATATTTACAATTATAGATCTCTTAATTTAAAAAATATAAAATTAATTTAATAATTGTAAATGCACCCCACTAATTGAGGAATCGTGAAGTACAGGTTATATGGGATATTATGTTAACCTATTTAGACACTTGGGTACCCAACGGATAACTACAACCGTCGGATATAGTTGACACATCTATTTCACATGCTATAGTGATTAATGTTCCACCAGTTGCGTTTTGTCTATCATTTAAGGTTAAGTCAAATAGATTAAGAATATCATTTAATAGGTGAGCTTTGAACAAAAACGCAATTTTTGATTTCTCTCGCAGTACTTGTTAATTACCCGTCTCTTGCGCATATTTAGTATTGGACGGAATTACCGTCCAATTAAAATTGTATTTCCAAACAACTAAACTCGGAGATAATACCTCAGGTTGCAACAAGACCTGAACACAACGAGACTATCACCCTAATTCAAATTTAATATTCATCTGTTCCACAAATATAGTTCATTATTTCATTTTCGTCCATTTCACAAAGATAATTCAGTTATCATATTTAACATATATTAATTTTTTATTTTCACACATACTCTTAATTAATATTTTTCAAATACTAGTTTTCTACCTCGTAAATTTAAAAATTGATGATTACAATGCAAAATCTTAATATTCCAATAACAAATATACTTTTTTCAACACCAATTTTTATGAGTATTAATTGTCATTAATAAATTCAAGAAGAGTATAATTGAAAATCACTAACTAAATTAACGACTTAATCAACCGTAAGATCATCAAATTGGGATGAAAGGAGTACAAGTTTTTGTTTTCTTGAATAAGCTGGGATTAAAAATATTATTTAATAGGTAAGCTTTTATTTAATTTCACCTCCATAGTAATGTAAGACTTACATGAGTTTATAATTTTAGACATTGAGCTACTCTTATTATCGATTAGTTATACAATGAAACCTCACTTAAATAGTAAGAGCTCTTCCTCCATATTGAATACGATTTTTTTGTGGAATCATACCAAGTTCATATATATATATATATATAATTGTAATTTCAGTGTATATTTGACAAGTATAATAAATTAACTTATAAATTTGTAGAATTTATAAGCTTATTGTACTTAAATAAATCATACAGTAAAATCGCTATAAATTGATAATCTTGAAACCATGAAATTTTATTAATATAGAGAGATATTAATATATCGATAAATTAATATTTTATTAACTAAAAGAAAGACTTTTTAAATTTAGTAATTTAGTGCATATGTATTGAAAATAAATGAATTCATATATGTTTCATTGATTATATTAATATATCAACCAATTATTTGTAACTAATTAAATATATTTATGTATAATACCAATTCATTGTATGCAATTAACTATTATATTCATGGACGTATGTATCATTTCATTGGAATTACTTAAATATACATATTTATATTAATTAATTACACTTAAATAACTACTATAGCCAACTAAATATATGCATGCATGATGAATGAAACTTACACTATATAAATCTCAATATGAAAATCAAATAATTCATAACACCCAACCATAAATTCATAATTTTTAAGAAAAAAACAAGTAACAATAGATTCATATTTTAGCAAGTTACCATAATATTTATGAATTATTAATTTAGAATTTTAGTGGGACTTAATATTTATAAAGGGATATCTCGAAAAACTATTATCTTATTATCTAATCGAGTTTAATGACTTTTTACAAAGGCCCACGTCGAGACCGGAAAATTTTATTATTTTAGAGAGTTTATTAATTTATGGAGGTTTTATTGTATTTAGTAGGATACACTTTTTTGAAAAGTACGAACTTATCTCATTTATTACTATTATTAACGTTTTAAATAAGCTCATGAAACCTTTTGTTTTTATTCCTCTTTTAGCCTTTTTGAAAAATTACATCGTTATGTGATTATGTTTTTTTTTTAATCACAATTCGTTTACTTGAATATTCGAACTTATTTATTATTTTGCAATTATTGAAAAAAAGCGTATGATATGTTCAGTGTGACTAATAATAGAAACAGCGATAACTAGAATTGCAATAGTAACATTCTTAAAAATATAAAATTTAGCATAAACATTATTATTTAAACATGCATACCTGTTGTGATTTTATAATTTTAATTATTATAGTTTATCATCTAAGTTTATCAAATACTTTTATTTATTTGATTATCCTCTTTATCTGTCAAATAATAGACTTATACAGAGGGAGATAGGAGTATATAGAAGTGCATATATTTACCCTCCACACGAAGAGAGTAATGTCATACTGTTTGCCATTGTACGATGAAACTGGCTTAAATTCCACTCCAAATGCTATGCGATTGTTAGTCTGAACAAAGCCGGCGCAGTTGAGATCGTAACAGCCTGTTGTTTGATAATTATCCCTCTGCTTGCACAGTTAATTAAAATCATGATCAATTCTAATTAATAATTATCTATTAGAATTAGTAAGTAGAAGAATCAAAATTAAACTCACAGTCCAATAAATGAAGAGATGAGGATACTTCTTATCATATGTAACCTGTCGGAAAATTAATTGAATTAGCACTGAGTCTGGAAATGAAAGAGGTTAGAAAAAAATAAATAAAAAATACACATCCTAGCTATTTACTACTATTTCCTATAGATCGAAATTATATACTGTATTATTTAGTGACCTAAATGAATTAAATTTTGTTACATAACATAAATTTGGCGAAGAGGGAAAATGGGTACATGCCTGCCAACCAACCTCAACTGAGTTGAAGTTACCTTCCCCGCGCGTGCCATCCACAACCCACAATTGTGATAAGCTGAATTCATCTTCGCGTTCAATTTGAGGACACCACACACTTAAAACTGCTTGAGCTCCAAAAAATTTTCCCCACGCACCCCCTAACGCATGCTGAACACAATGTAGAGGATATACATAAATCGAGAACAAATATGTATTTTATTCTAAGAAGACAAATGACTTATTACAAAATCAAGAATCTTTAAAGACATTTGTGAGTACTTATTTATTATTTTATGTCGATAATATTCATATAAGAAAACAATTTATGTATCAAGTTTAATTATAACTTATTTCAGTTTTAGCAACAAGTTTTATTATTATTATTATTACTAATTTTTTGTCAAATGCCAATTGTTGACGTGGAATCGTGTTCTATATTGGGAGAACATTGAAATAATATATTTATTTGTCCAAAATTGTTTTGAAAGGTAATCATATTAAGTCCAAAAGTGTGAGTATTGTAATGAATTAAAACTTGAGAAATGACACTTCTCCCACATTAAAAATATATGGGAAATGGCCTTGTTTATACAAAGAATCCTTAACGGTTGCGTGCGAGCATGAATGGCTTACCCAAATTGAAGCCCAAGTTTTGTTATTTTCAATAATTATTTTTCAATAACACGCACAATAAGTGTAATTTAATTGTATAAATAAGAAGAAAATAATTTAACATGAATTTGAGATAAGAGTATTAATGTGTTGTATTAGAAAACAAAGAGTCAGATTCAAATTTCTGACAACACACACATATACTAATGTAATCATCAATTTTTGTAAATGACCTCGCAGACATAAGTATTATTAAAGGCAAAAATATTTTTTTAGTTCGATAAGTGACCACTCTTTGATATGATATTAAAAATTATTTCATAATATATAAAAGTGGAGTTATTAACATTTAATTTGTTTTAGAGGGTGAATATACGCACCCCATTTATTTACGAATTCACCCCATAAAAAAACTCAACAAAATGTCAAAATTATCCCACGAATACTAAATACCCAAAAGATATCATCCCATTCAACCCTCCACCACCACTCAAACTCTTCCATTAGCGTCACCCATCACACCGTCGTCGCCACCGCCATAGGTGTCGTCATTGTGCCACCGCCAAACAGYAAGAAGAAAAAARGTTGGTGGYTGGTGAAAMGTAAGTGACGGATCTAGACGGTAAAAGATAAAAATAAATGCAAAATAGGGGTGTTCGTCTCTGGTTTCTCGAACAAAACTCATATGTTCAAACATTTTGATAAATAAGCAATAGAA
>BMAC01000046.1:894196-923860 GCA_014905375.1 Phtheirospermum japonicum | reverse complement strand
CCATCGTCGTACCACTGCCGTCGCCACCCTTTGCTGCCTTCGCCAGCCTCCGTCGCCAAAAGGTATGTTGTTCATTTTTTGAAAAGTGCGCAAATTAAAAAGAAGGAACCGTCGACCTCCACCGCCGCCAGCGCCGTCGAGCCACTGCAGCCACCGTTCACCGCCATCGTCGTACCACTGCCGTCGCCACCCTTTGCTGCCTTCGCCAGCCTCCGTCGCCAAAAGGTATGTTGTTCATTTTTTGAAAAGTGCGCAAATATTCAAGTTTTAAGGTCGGTAAAGTTATCGTAGTTATGCTTTATTTTATTTGCCTATAATTGTTTTTATTTATTTTTCCCGTATTCTGGGTTCATCATCTCTAGTTACGTTTCCAAGTATACTGTATTTGTGTGAAGAAGTTTGTTAGATAGGATTGGTTTTTTCTCGTCCTTAACTGAGATCTGCCTTCTTTTTTCTCTCTGATGGAATGTTCAAACTGAATATTGACATACTAGATTGTTTCATGTTAACAAACGTATTATAAAAACTATGAGCAGCTTAGGACTTGTTCCGTAGTTATCCTTTAATGATTTTGAGAATTACTAAAGCTCTTCATAAGTCGGTAGTTTCTAAAGAAATATAGCCTCTTGATTTGATACATTCTGATAACTGCTATTTTATTACGTTTATTGATGATTGCTCTGATTATACATTTGTTTATCTTATGAAAAATAAGAGTGCTGTTTTTGAAATGTTTAAATTATTTGTTTCGGAAGTTGAAAATCAATGCAATAAAAAGATAAAGAGATTGCATAGCGATAGAGGCACCGAGTATGATTCTGATGCATTTATTAAGTTTATAACACTCATAGCATTATTCATTAAGAACTTCTCCTTATTCTCCTGAAATGGATGGCAAAGTGGAAAGAACAAATAAAACCTTAACTGAGTCTGCTGTTGCTGCTTCATTTTGGTGGGGTGAAATTCTATTGACTGCATGTTATGTTTTAAATAGAGTCCCTAAATCAAAAAAGCAAAACCTCTCCTTACCAAGTCTTTAAAAACAAGCAACTTAATTTATCCTATTTCAAAACCTGGGGTTGTTTGGCATATGTTAGAATTCCTTATCCAAAAAGGAAAAAACTTGCTAATAGAGCATATGGATATGTGTTTATTGGTTATACTGTGAATAGATTTTGTGATTTGAATTCTCATACTGTTATTGAGTTCAATGATGCTTAATTTTATGAGAATAAATTCCCCTTTTTATCAAGGAATAGTGTTTCTACAATGAGAATGGATGAATCTGGTAGAGGTATAGAAACTGAACCAAGAAAAATCAAACGTGCAAGTATTGTTAAAGATTATGGTTCTGATATTTATATCTTTTCTTTAGAAAGTGATCCTTTTACGATTCAGCCTGCCTTATCTTGTGTAGATGCTGGTTTTTTCAAGGAATAATCAATTATTTAGGGTTCAATTAAGGAATAATTAATTAGGGTTTAATTTAGGAATAATTGCATAATTAGGGTTCAATTTAATAATAGTAAAAGTGATTAGTTTGGTTGAAATATATGTAATTTATTCTTATTGTAAAACATACTTTTTTTTATAACAACTTTTTTTAATATGAATTTATTAATACGTTTGGTGTATAATATATACTCGTATTTTGTAAAATGCTCGTATCATAATCTAATAATTTTATCAGATGGCGTTGCGTCGAGGTTCCGGTACCGTGGGTCGATCAGATATGGGGTCGGCTAATCGTTTATCTGATTTCGACACCGACTACACGGGTCTCGGTACTGATCATCCAGCGCAGACACCTTATCAGACCCCGCCGCAGACCCCGACGTCGACGTCGCAAACACCGTCACAGACCCCATCCGACGTGGGTACATCACAGACTCCGTCACAACGGCAGTTGGTCCCACCGCAGAGGGATGGAGTTCAGGTTTATATTGCCGGAAAGAAGTAAGTAAATCAATAATTTTAACGAGAAGCAGCTTAACGAGTATAAGCAGTATGTTACCTCTCATGGTGGTAATATGCCGGACTACATCCCGAGGAGGTCTATAGGTAAACGATTCTTTTATATGTTTTCTTATTAAATTAGAATTTTTTATTTATAACATATAATTTATACCATCTTATATATCATGCATCTCAACTAGGGCTAGGAAGGTCGAGTAGGATATGCCCGAGAACAAGGCCAAATCCGAGCAGTGCAGCCGGAACAGGAGGAGCGAGCCTGCTGGGCCGGGTACTGGGATGTCGAAGCACACGGGAAGGGCTAGATCTACTATCGATTATGCTTTGGATATCGTAAGTAATTTTAGATTATAATATATAATATTTATTTGTTTAATTTTAATGTTAATTATTTGAAAATTCTATTTCGATACAGGAGCGGGAGACGGGTGAGCCGGTTAAGTGCTACGATCTTTTTTTACGTACGCACCAAAAGAAAGACGACGCGTTTATCGATACGAGATCTAGTCTTATTAGTGTGAGTCTCTTTCTTATTTTTTACTTATTCTTTGATTTTAACGTATAATTTTAATAACGAGTTGTATTTGAGGAGGAGTACGAGCGACAGCTGACCCAGGAACAGGAACGTGCGTCTTCCCAGGAGGGGAGTAGCGAGGTTGACGAGGACCGGGTTTTTCTCGGCGTCGTCGGGTCGAGTAAGGGACGGCATTACGGCACCGACGCGTATGGGAAGGTGGTGGCTGCTACGAAGGGTTTACTCAAGGGTCTCTCTTCTTCCACCTCCTCCCAGGTTGATAGGACCCACGTCAGAGAGCTCGAGGCGCAGGTCCAGGCTCAGAGGGTGGAGTTTGAGGCGATGCAGTAGCAATACGCCGAGGAAAAGCGACAACGTGCGAGGAGCGCCGACAGCAGGAGGAATTTCAGGCGCGGATGGATGTCAGATGGCTGAAATGTATGATCGTTTCCAACAGTACCACCCTCCCCACAGTTTGAATTTTATATAAACTTTGTTACTGTGTCGAACGCATGTAATAATTCTTAAATTTTCAAATATTTTTATAATAATTTGTTTATTTATTTGTCTTTTCATTAATATTTTTTTTTTCAAATTTTTGAAAATTTTAATAATTGAACAGGAATTAAAATTGAAAATTAAAAATTATTAAAAAAAAATTAAAATCGAGGGGACAATCCCTCGGTAATCCCTCGAAAAGTTCAAAAAAATTATTAAAAAAAAATCGATGGGAAAATTCCTCGAAAAAACCAAAAACCGAGGGAACAGTCTACCCTCGGAATACCGAGGGAAAACACAGCCTCGATTTTTCCAAGGGAACTTATTCCCTCGGTATACCGAGGGAATTCTCCCCTCGATTTTCCGAGGGAAACATTCCCTCGGTACTCTCGGAAAAACCGAGGGTACTTGCCCTCGGTATACCGAGGGGGGAGTTCCCTCGGTATTCCCTTGATTTTTCCGAGGGTTGCTCGGAGACTTTTTTGAGGGAATGTTTCTCTCGAAAATTCACTCGGTTTAAAATTTTCGAGGGAAATATTCACTCGGAAAAATTTACCGAGTAGGATATTTCAGAGGGAATTTTTCCCTCGGTTTTGGGCAAAACCGAGGGATTCGATTTTGCCAAAAACCGAGCGAAAAATTCCTCGAAAGTCTACTTTTTTCTTTGGTAGTGCGCCTGCATACGCTAATTAGTAATATGAATATTGTAAATACGAACATTGTCGCTCTCATGTGGTCGTTATTTCGTTTCGTTAGTACCCATTTATCCGCGTTTCTTTGATTAACAATCGATAGTTTTTTGTAAAGTTTGACTCGGACAAAAAATGAAAGAAAATAATAATAATAATTATCAAATAGTTCTCAAAATACGAGTTATTTACCAATTACTTATACATCCAAATTAAAGTGAAATATACCTTATTTTTGTAGTTAATCAAAAATTATAATATGAATATACCATAACATCTTCACTTTGGAAGAATTTAATAAAAATAAACCAAAAATTATGACGACGACGACGACAACAACAACAACAACAATATATTTATAATAGGGTGGTTGCCCTTGCCGGTTTACCGAAAAATTTACTGGTCGTCGGAATATTTTCTTTTTGCAGTCGCTGAAAAATATTTTTTGATGAGATAATTTTTTTTACAAATTTTTCTCCGAATTAAAAATTTCTTATCATATATCCGAGATTTTTAATTATATATTCGAGAATCTCTTACATGATGGCAAAAAAAAAAACTTTTAGTTGATTGCATAATTTTTTTTACTTGATGTTCAAATATTTTATGTATTTTTTATTTATTAAATATAATTTTTTTTATCTCGCCAAATAAATTTGATAGCAAAGTATTATTATGTATATTTTATTTAATACAACAATATATAAATACTAGTAAAAAAAATTACTAGATGATAGCAAAAAACTTTACTTAATTTTCGAAAGATCCTTACTTTATAGTAATATTTTTTATTTTATTTTCAACTTACTTTATGTTTGAATAAATTTGGGGCTAAAATATCTTTGTTTAAAAACAAGAATTGAATAGAAAGAGTGTGAGGGATAGGAGCGGTGGCCGCACAAGGCATTGACCCGACTAAAAAAAGTATGATATAACACACTAATCTTTATAGAACACGCTTTCGTCATGCGAAGAATTGAACAAATACAGTGTGTGTGGGATAGGAGTGGTGGCCGCATAGGGCATTGACCCGAAAAAGGAAAAAAAGGTCAGATATAATATCAAAAGTTGAAATAATTGCTCTAAGAATTTAGAAAGTGTACATCACTGCGTGACGTCGATTGACAAAGCATAACTAATTCTTTTTTTTGTTGTGTTAAAAAACCAAAGTTTTTGTCTAGCGTAACCCCTTACGCAAGCACTATTTTCTTGCAATATTTTTTCGTACTGCACCATAATGACAAAAGAAACCTCTTAACTTCAATATAATTTAAAGAAAACAAAGTTTTTGTCTAGCGTAAGCACTCACGCATGCACTWTTTTCTTGKKATATTTTTTCGTACTGCACCATAATGACAAAAGAAACCTCTTAACTTCTATATAATTTAATGGAAAATTATTTTTTTAGTTTATTACTATATTGTTCCTTTTTAAAAAACGATCTTGATATTGTTCATTATTAAAATACCTACATTAAATTAGTAAAATTATCAAAAAAAAGTATAAAATTATCTTGATCGGTTTTTTGACGCAGCGTGATTGAATACTTTCTTATCATTCTCTTTAATTTTAAACATTAAATTGAAGATAAAAAATTAGGAAGAAATTCATTTTAATCCATTATATTGTCCGAATTCCAAAAAAGATAAATGACATTAGTCACCATCGAACCACATCTATTAAATTTGTCAATTCATCGAAAAAAGTCAAAAAAAGCTTGATTGGGGCAATTTTCTGACGTGACGTTATTCAATATTTTCTTCTTATTTTTTTTATTTTAAACATTATATTGAAGACAAAATCCTATCGTTCCCTTCATTATTTTTCCTTGAAATAAAATTAATATATTTTATTAAATAAAAGATTTTGAAAAAAATCTGTGATAATATAAAAATATAAAGTACATCTTACAAAATTATAAAATAAATATAAAGATTTATATAATTTCTTATTAATAATAAGACTTTAATAAATAAAAAATTAATAAGATTAGAAACAAATACAAAAATATTAAATTTTAAAAAATTGTTAATATATAGATATTTTTATCTTCATATAAAATTTTATATATATATATATATATATATATATATATATGTGTGTGTGTGTGTGTGTGTGTGTGTGTTATAATTTTTCATGATTTATTTTACGGTTTTATATTATCTCAAATTGTATTAGTTAATTTTCTTTATTAATAATTATTTTTTAATATAAATTTCTATATTTATTTTATATATTTATCTCAGATTTTTAATATTTTTTATTAATTCGAATTTTATTAATTAAATTAAATGAGAAAATAAAAGAAAAAGGAAAAAGAAAATGAAGGGCAAAACATATTTGTAATGTTTATAATTATAAGGAAAATGATAAGAATATATAGCATCACGTCACATCACCAGAAACCTTGATCAAACATTTTTGGATATCTTTTGATCAATCGGTCAACTTAGTAAACGTGGTTTGACGATGACCAATGTCACATACCTTTCTGAAATGTGGCCAATATAATAGACCAAAATGAATTTCTTTCTCAGGTTTTTTTCTTCAATTAATGTTTAAAATTAAAGAAAAATGATAATAAAGTATTAAATCATATCATGGTTATTTTTTGGAAAGTGGACAATATAATAAACTAAAAAAATAAATTTCCCTATAATTTACCCATGTTTTTATTTTTGGGTTAATTATATTCAGAATCTTTTATTTTGGTGTCAATGTTATTATAATGTCCGTTTTCTATGAAAATCGAACATTTGTTAAATAATAAAAATATATAATTAGTGTATTTTTGTTAACAAATAATTGATGGGCACCACAACAATAAAGAACGATAACAATATAATTTAGTGATACCTTTTAAAAAGAGTGCGGATATTGACACTACAAAATTTTACGAGTTATCCTCATAAGTTAAATTCAAGATGTTCAAATAAAACTTTCGAATATTGTGTTCATACTCAAATTGAGATTTCGAATACGTGTTTACTTTTCGAACATATATAAATATAGGGTAAAACATTTTTGTGCTTAAATTTCGAATATAATGTTCAAAAAATTTATTCGAACATCTTGAAATTTAAAATATTAGACAAATTTAAAAAAATAAAATTGGGTGTTAATATACACACCTTTTTAAATAGTATTTTAATATTGTGAAGCTTTTTAAAGAGCGTTGAAATATTTTGAAACTTTTAAAAGTAATGTAATATTATGACTTAAAAAAATTTCATAAACCAAAGTTATATTGACGTTTTTTAAGAAACGTTCCTAAATAAAGATTCTTAGAGAAGTGTGAATTTATTAATCAATATGATGATGATGCGTATTTAAACAACTAAGATTTTATAAAAGTGTCATAATATTTATCCTTCGAAGACACTTTTCCAAAAAAGAAGTAATTAAGTAATGGTATTTTAATTTTTTATATAATTATTTTTACCCAATATCATAACGTTTAAAAAAATTATATATTTAAGTAATGATATTTTCACAAAAGTGTTCTTTTTCAACCGATATAGACAATACTTTCACAAAAGCATAAGAATTTTTACAGTAATTTATTGACTCTTTTTGTGCAAGAGTGATTAACAAAAAAGTAAGATTTAAAATCTAAACAAGTAGCCAATTTTTGCGGATTACTCGTTTTTTTTTTGACTTTATTGTCCAAGTATGATTAACTAAAAAGTAGTAATATTTAAAACCTGAACAAATAGCCAATTTTCACGGATTATTAGTCGGGTATGGTATTATCCACTTTTACTAGATTTTACCAATATTATCGTCTATAGGCTAAGTAGTAAAAATGATTATCGTATATTTCTTTTAGATTTTTAATCAAATCAATCGGACGTTTGGACAGAAAATTATTCCCGGAATACAAACATTGTCACTCGCATGTAGTCATCATTTCGTCATTGCCCGGTCGGCGTCGATTCGTGGATTAACAATCGATACTAATTATTTGTTCAAGTTTGAATCGTAAAAAAAATGAATAATAATAATAATATTTCGAGAATAGGTGTCCATTTGTCAATTAATTCTAAATTCTCGCTCTCGGTATCCCAAAAGGGGTCGGGCAAAGATTCGTCCGAATCATTCACGGGCAACGCGTTCACGATGTTGGAGCCCGGTTTGTCATTAGGACCATCTCCGAAGTTGATTTTCGTCGCGCGTTTTGTGATGAAGATGTCATTGCACTTGCGAAACAAAGGGAAACCATCGATCCGGAAGCATCGGTCAATATCACTCTCCTTTTATTCATACCAAAAAAAAAAAAAAAAGTTGAGAATTCAATATATTCATACCACAATAGGTGTTGTTTTATTTATTTACGATTAATAATAGGTATTGCTCTTCTTGTATACATTCTGGATTCACGAGAAAATTATTTTACTTTTGTTATAAAGTAGACAATACATAAATTGTACTTATTCTTAAACAACACTTGACGGATATTGTTACAATTAATAAATTATTAACAATATTACAACAAAGCATAAATTACATTTAAATTACTTACTGAACATCATTCATTTGAAGATGTGACTTATGGTAAACAATAATCTCTAAATTGTGTCATAAATATAAAACTACATATAAATAAATGTCCTGCTCAATCACAAGTGCCTATAAACACAGTGAATAATACAATTCTGACATAAATTAAATTTCAAGTTTCTCACTACAAATATCTAACTAACAAGGTTAACAGTGGTACTAGTATGTGCAACAAAGTCCAGGAAACCGTTAAGGTCGAATTAACTATATAATTACAAATCACGGGTACATTAAAGTGTAACTATAACTAACTTTCAAGTACAAGATTATAAGCTGTCAACATAAATCATTTGAGCTACCTCCTAATTGTTTTTTTTTTTTATATAAATATCCAGAAATAAAGGAACTTATAAAGTCACCCAAACCAATAATAACAGATGCATGTGCGCAAACTTTCCATCAACTATTATTCCATACTTGTCCAGTTTGTTCACAATAACATATGCCCATCTGGAAGTGCTCAGTAATATCAAGAAATAAAACTTACATGCAAACACGTAAAAGATACAGAAAATTCCATAATGTTGGACGGATAGAGAAATTTATTACCTTCCCGTTGTGGGTAAAGTAGGTCGGATTCACAATCACGTTACCCGACCTCCTGTCAAACCTTACACCTGTGAGATGGCTGAACCGTAGAAATACCTTGAAATGAGTTCTCAACAGGTGGATCTTCAACCTCACGACCTCTTCCGTATACTCTTTTTTCATCACCTCGGACAACTAAGCGGCAAGCACATACCATATACTATTGAAAACATCAGCATCATGAAGGCGATTTGTCCGAGCACAAATCTCAAAAAAAAAAAAAAAGGTCGCAGCAAGCTGCATCATCGTCTTTGCGCCACAATGCCCCACGCCACATACCACGCACATGTTGGTTCCTCATTAGCACATCTTCACAAACTATAACCGGAAAGGTTAAAAGAAACGAACCATTTAGATAGGAAACAAACAACTTCAGATACGGCTACAATATATGTGAAAGACTTGGGATATCCCTAACTATAAAATTTTGAAAGAGCATGCCGTCGTTTAGAGACACAAAATGAGCAAATGTACCTGGACAGAATGTGTTATTCAGCCCGCTTTTATGAAAGATGAATTTGGAAACAAAAATCATTGTAAGCTCCTTTTTTATAAACTTTAATTGATGGCCATAAATAATGGGTTGTTGGTTAGTAGCTGAATCATCAACATTTAATTGTTTGCTTTTTACTAATTCTCATTAATGTCTCTCTGATGGCTTGTATTCCGAAAGCCCTTTTGTTCTTGATTACCCATTTTTTCATTCACAAATGCCCAAAAGGCACACCATTAGAGGTGATTGAAACAACAGATATTGGGAGTGAGTCTGGTTAATGCACTTGTATATGACAAAATAAATATGCATATTTGCCACTACTTACAAAATTTGCAATAAATTTAAACTTACTAGAAGAAGCTACCCCTAAGATGTTCAATCAAAAGACATATATATTGAAATTCATATTAGTATTAACTAGGTTGTGGGAACAAGCAATATTAGATGTACACTTTCAAATAGTAAGTAACAATAAGGTTCAGCATACTTTGCACACACACATGTACCAAAACGGAAAAAGCCAACCCCTAACAAATATTGCACGTTCTAAGTATAGACAGAAATACATACATAATTCTTACGAATGTTCATAAAATCACTGCAGACCACATGTTATTATAAGTTCTGTTAGGAATTAATCCTACGAGCCCCTAAACCAAAATATGCCTCCACTTGTCATGAATTAAAGGCGTCCCTCGAGCATCATCTTCACCATGACCACCTTGTCTCATCACTTATACTGGAAAAAAGAACTAGATCCTCGTTGTTCTTCCAGAGTAGCTTCAAAATGGATAATTTATTCTCAATGGTGAAGGAAAGGCATTTGGTTCAAAACATCAAACACGGTCTTACGCCATTCTTTTGCATCGTGCTGAAAACCAATCCGCCATGCCAATTCACCTATATGGCCCTCAGTTTTAGCACAAAATGTCTCCATCAGGTCTAGGAATCACTCCTCTAATGCATCGGCAGCCTTACGTTTCTTGGGGTTCTTCCTCCTGGGCGCCGAGCTACTTTCAGCCTGAATACCAGAGTTGTCGTCAATGTCAATTCCTACATTGTCCTGCTCCAGACCACAATCCAGCATACTTATTCCCTAATTGGGTTGTTGTTCCCTAGCTACCTCATTCGCCGCATCCGCAAATTGCTAGGCATTCTCCCCCGTCGCCTTATCCATCCCGAATATGCCGATCCAATCCTTTAAGAATGGCCACGTCTTGTACCTCATTGATTTGGAGTTAGGATCAAACTGAAATATGTAATGACCATATCAGATAGCAAATTCACAAAAGAGAGGGAATAACCATTCAGGGATTAAAATAGCATCTTATTGATGCTCAGACCTTAACGTGCTCAGGCCATATGTCCTCACTTTCTACCGTGATTGTGTTATTTGAGTCATTTCATCCAAAACCCGAATGACTTTTCATGAGGCTTAGTGACCCGTAGAATTTCTTCCACACGTGCATCTTTGGGTTATATGGGGCTTGGATTTGATGTTGTACCAGGGAAATAATGAGCCATATACTTCTCGAGTATGAACGCGTACCCCAACTTGAAGCCATTGTCTGCTTTCCATCCCCGTAGGACAAGGTCTTTCAAACCGTGCACAAGGATCATTTCCTCCTCAACGGACCACGTCCTTCAGCTAGCATGACCCGACTAAGGCTTCGCGAAGCTTGCCGATGATTCTATCCCTGCATTAGTAAATCGTTGATGGGATATTATGACTCCATAGGTGTTCCCATCAAATTATTAACAAATTTCAACTAGTATCTCACTGGCCCACAACTCCATGCTTAATATAATAAAAAATTACTCAACATATTTTCAGGAATAAATGTCGTGACCCATTCATGAACCCTACACAATTTCTATAGATACTCCATCTTCGATAGTGTAACACAAACGTATGTTCTAGGTTAAATTATTAATAATAAGATGATCAAACCTCTACATTTCCATAAGTAAATCAATATGCGTAATTACCAAGTTCATGCACATACGAAGTTTACAACTAGTTTTACTATTTCAAACAACAAATCATCTATCTAGAAAAAAAGTAACTAAATGTGCATCACATGTTTGATCTATTACAAACGCTCTCTTCGAGTTAAGATACACCCCTACACTCCTCATACATGGCCACCGCAAACGTATCTCTCCAATTTATCCACTCTTCCGATGGTTGAACCTGGTCTACGTAATCTTCGGGTTACCATCAACATCTCTAGCACCGGTTTCATACTCCTCGACAAGAACCTCAATTATGGTCGTACGAATGAAATTATGGAGTAAACAACATGCCATAATCATTTGATTTTGGATGACAATATTGTAAAATGCTGGACTCCTTAGGACAACCCATCTCTTCTTCAGTATGCTGAAGGACCTCTTAATAGCATTGCGAGCCTTTGAATGGCGTAATTTGTAGAGCTCTTTGTAAATCTGAGGGCCCTCAGCACCACTAACCAACTCATCTAAATGATACCTAACACCCCTATATGGTGCAAGAAAACCCAGACCATTCGTATAACCACAGTCACACAGATAATATTGTCCTGGAATTATTTAAAATTTCTGTTAATATGCAAAATTCTTTGAAATCATATGAAGTATATGGAATAGAGTTTAATGACATTGGAAATATATAAGATGGTTATTGGTTTATTTACCATTGGGTACTTTCAAACCATTTCGCCTAGTGATGGCATCTCGTAGCACATGGTTGTCAGCGGCTGAACCTTCCCAATAAGTGAGTATGAATATATAATTCATATATGGGTCACAGACACCCAGAACATTAGCAGATACTTCGCCTTTGTGGTTTCGATAATGGGGTTTCTTCCTAAAAGGCAACTGAACTTGAACATGTGTTCTTTCCAATGCACCTCAACATCCCTACACATTTATTCAGAACCAAAATAACAAGTGTTATGAGTAGTTTATTTGTTTTGGGACTGAAGGCTTGACTATAATTTCAGTACTTTGTGAGTTTTATATTTAGATGGAAACTACCTTAAACCATTTCCAGTTAACATCGGTGCAACTTTCATCGATCTCTTTTAGTGGCAAGGCTAGTATCAGATGTAGCCTTAACATTGAATCCAGGACAAGGTGGAAGTGCTTGCTAATAGTCTGTCCGGACCTCAAAAAGACATGTTTGACAACACATTTTTTTGATGATGGGCTAGTACAGACAGAAATAAAGTGACTTGTTTGCTAACTAGTATATCACTGGAGGGCAGTAAACCCCCAACATTCTCTAAAAGATAAAACAACCTATTAAACACATTCCTATCCATCCGATGTTGTTCGATACAAGTTCTGTCAGTTATGTCTACGAATCTGCAAAATTGTGAAATACGAAGTGTAGCCTATCAACGAGTCATTCTCGTACGTTGTCAAAGGATCTACGACTCTTACAATGGGGTGCAACAAAAGTTTTTTGATAGAAATACATAAGCATCCAAAATATCTTTATCATTTTTAACATGTTTTCAATGATCACGGCCACCTCAATCTCATCTTCATTAAAATCCATATCTCGTGTTTTTTTTATGTTGATTGGTGATTTGGGAAAACAAGATAAATTTAATATTAGTTACTGTTGACACTGCCACAATGAAGAGAAATCTAATCTGAAAGACAGGCTAAGGTGTAGGTTATGTTCCATAAATCTAGGTAAGTAATGTGACATTATGTAGCCTAGAAGAAAACAGTCATTTACATTTTAATTCTTCCCTAATAAACAACACAATGTAATTATCTTTCACTAGAGCTACATCTACATACCTCGTTGGGCAGAGATAACAAACAAACATAATCAATAGTCATATCCAATTCTGAGATAATCATGTTTCCCAATCAGACATAGCGACAATGTTACAAGTCAAATCAAGACACTCTACGCATACAATCACATATGTAAAATTTTTCTATTACAATCTTATTCCAAAGTGCATAACGATCCTACGAGATGTGGTACAAGCATCATACCCACAGAATCAAACACACATACAACATTTCCGTCACATTCATGTTTCTCAAAACACAATAATGAACCAATCACTAGATTGGGTAGACTAATAATGATTTCAGCACTTTCAAATGATACACTAACACAATCGGATACCTTGTTTCTAATACAAACTTATTTCCTTAATAAAGAACATAACCGACCAGGCAGATTGGGTAGGTTCATCATACTCACAGAAGCAATTAACACTACCAATATTTATGTCACAATCATGTTTTTCAAAACATACTAATGAACAAACTACTATTTAAGGTAGATTAATAGATTTAAACAGTTTCAAATGACATGCTCACTCAATCAGATACCTAATTTCTACATATCATGAACACATAAAAATAGATTTTTAAGGATTCAAACTTCATGCCAATTTACAGAATCATATTCAAACATTTTCTCATATCCGTATGTTGCTGAAATTAATATAAACAAAATAATTGATTAACAGATTTCAACATACCTGGATGTATCGTTAAAATTTCACAATCCCTCCAGCCCATATTTAAACCGCAGCCGAACAACAAATCAACTGAAACCCCTTCAATCACACTACAATTTAATTTAGAAATACGGTCGACAATCGAAGATGAAAGCGATTGACTAATTTAGACAAAACACTTCGTAAACCCTCAACGGGCAAATCAAATGAGGTTTTGTTTAAGATAAATTGAATTCTTACCGTGGTGAGAAAAAAAAAGCGTCGAGAGCGATGCGGCGTCTAAGAGTGTAAATCTAGGGTTCCCTCCGCTTCTGAAGATATATTTAACGGGGCCTTCTCGTAAATAATCCATCAATTGAGGGTAACTTCGTCAAATCGGCAGCTTTATCAGGGGCAGGTGGGTAATTTGACATTTAATCAAAAATGGGATAGTGCTATCCCAGGGTCAGCGGCGGGACGGATTTATCATACCAGCGATTGATTTCTTTCGGGGCCCCGATTATTCTCACGGGCTTGTGAACAGGTTTTCAAATGCCTAACTGGATGGGATATCTCGCTCGATCCTATCCGATCCGACTTTGCGAACAAACACTCTAAGAAAATAAATAATACATCTAATGAAATAATTTGAACTTCTACTAAGCCAATTCTAGTGACTAGCCAAAAGTATAAACAGATTAAGGCCCCTTGTTGGCAGAATATTGTAGTTTTCTTACTTATATAGTGAAAAAAAGAAGAAAGAAAAAACAACTAACACTTGGAAAATAGCAACTTTGTTGAAGTAAACAATTAACATTACCATTTTTTTTACCTCACAACCCTTGGATATAAAATGATGAACCCTTCAATAACAGATAATAGTCAAAAGAACCAATGCATGAGCATCTTTGTATTATTATGGTCTATCAACAACATCAATGGAAGGGCTAACAAAGTGACAGTCATGCATGGCTGATGATAAGCAAATGCAAATGAGATAAGATGAAGATATCATCCTAGGTGGAGTCTTTTTAACTACTGATCATTCAATCATTTAATATCATTCTCAATTTGTATGAAGATAAACATCGAATCATTGATACAGATTTAAGAAAGTTCATTGTTTTTTACTCTAAGTAAATCGAAACTCACACCACCACAACAAGCTTCTTACAGTAATTCAAAATCTTCACTAGTGATCAATTAAATCAAATGAATAAAGCCAAGATAATTAACAAAAACATGAAAAGAAAAATGAAGAACCCACCAATCTACTGGAGTTTTCCACATCACATTGCTTTAATTGATCACTAATCAATTATCAACGCTAAACACAACATACTATTTATTAACAACTTTGAAATTAAGCTAACCATAATCTATTTTAAGTAGTTAGTGACGTGGCTTAATTAGTTACAAAGTTGTTAGGGTTAACAACTTGTTGTTTAAGTCATGTGCAGAGCCGCTGAGCCGTTGTGTTTTTATTTTTGATCACAGGGTTTGTATATAAACCTTTCTCTGTAAAATCAACCATTAAATGAAAAACATCACAATTCAGTTTTATTGCTTTTCTTGTTCTTTACTTTCAACACGGTATCCAGAGCCATACCTTCTCTCATTGTTCCAACTTTTTCTCTTCTTTCTATAGTACACATCACAGAGCTTTAACAAGCACCTTCAATGGCGATCCGATCATCTACATTTTTTTTTGCTCTGACTCTGATACTCTCACTTTCTACGTAATTTCTTTTCTCTTTGCCACTCTAATTCTCCTTTCCCTAATTTTCTCTACTCCGATTCAAGCTTCGCCCTAACTCATCCATGGCGACGATAAATCTGCCAACTTTAAAAACTCTCACAATTCGCTTAGATCGCAATAATTACTCTTACTGGCAATCTCAAATCCTGGCCACAATACGAGCACATAGTTTTGATGAATTTTTGCTCGAAGATCATTCAACTATTCCGGCGGCTAGGGTTGGTACGGAAATCAATCCATAGCTTGCAATATGGAATCGCCGCGATCAATTCCTCATGAGCTGTCTGCTAAGTTCGATATTTGAATGTATGCTTGGGCATGTCAGTCACTATGCACATGCGTTTGAAATATGGACCACGTTTGAAAACCTATTCCGCTCTCAGTCGAAGGCCAGAGCTATGAATCTTCATTTTTAGCTTCAAACTCAAAGAAAGGGGGATAAAACCATTAAAGAATTTGTCATGCAGATGCAGAATATTGCTGATCAAATTGAAGCTGCAGGACAAGAACTAAAGGATAATGAATTGATTCTGTACATCCTTGGTGGCCTTGGTTCTGAATATGAAATCGTTGTTGTCAATCTCACAACTCGTGGTGACAGACCCTCTCTCTCTGAAGTTCAGTTCATCCTTCAAACACATGAGATGCGCCTTGCTCAGACTCAAACATGCTTCTCTGTTGTTGCTCCTAACCTTAATTCTGGAAATCCTTCAGCTCACATAGCTACTCAAAAATATACTTATGATTTTTGTTCATCTCGAGCTGGCCACAATGCAAGAGGCCGAGGCAGAGGCAGGTTTGGTCGAGGAGGTGCAAGGGTTATCTGTCAATTGTGTGGAAAAAACAATCACATTGCCAGAAAATGTCTCAAACGATTTGATGTCAATTTTCAAGGATTAGAAGCTACAGGTCCTATCACCAATTTATCTATGCAACAAACTTCAGCACAGGATTTTCTTTCTACTCAATCCAACACTACTTGTTTCTATGCAAATTATCCCTCAAATCAACATCCATCTCATGCACTCTATCCTTATGGCTACCACTCTTCAACAGGAAATCAGTATCAACCACAGTCCCCTTCCATACCCTTCAATGGCCAAGACTCCTCGGAGTGGTTCTTGGATAGTGGAGCTACTCATCACATCACATCAAACCTGGGAAACCTAAATCTGCATACTCTATAAAAGGGTAAGGCCAATCTCACTGTTGGTAATGGCTGTTATGTTCCTATTACTCATACTGGAACCACTAGATTGCCCACTCTCTTACCCTCATACTCATGCTCTCTTAAGAATTTCTTTAATGTCCCTGACATTACTCACGATCTTCTAAGCATATCCAAATTCCTGCAAGATAATCATGCACTAATTGAGTTTCATGCTAATCATTGTCTTGTCAAGGATCTGAAGTCTCACAATGTACTTCTGAAAGGCAAAGATGGCCTCTATAAGCTTGATCTTTCACACCTCTCTCCTAGTCAAATCCTATCTACAGTGGCTCTTCAAGCATCCGTCTCTTCTCAGTCTAACACATCCTCAAAACAATGCTCCCACCTGCACTGCAGCAGCAAAGAAACATTATGACATAATAGGTTAGGTCATCCCTGTAATAATACCTTTAAAAAGGTTATGCATATAATCCATGTACCATGTTCTTTGAACAAAGTACCATTCTGTGAAGCTTGTAAGCTGGGCAAACAACATCGAATGCACTTTTCCTCTGTAATTCACAACACTACAAAACCATTGGAACTTGTTCATTCAGATGTATGGGGACCTTCTTCCTCCATTTCCACTGATGGTTATAAATACTATGTTCTGTTTGTGGATGAATACACAAGATTCTCTTGGACTTTTCCTCTTGTTCAAAAATCAGAAGTAGAATCCATTTTTCAAAAATTTCTAGCAATGGCAGAGAAATAATTTTATTGTTCCTTAAAAAATTTACAATGTGACATGGGAGGTGAATACAAGGCTCTCACTTCCTTTTGTCAAACACATGGTATCTTACTCAGACATTCTTGCCCTTACACTCATCCTCAGAATGGTTTGGTTGAAAGGAAGCATCAACATATCACTGAGATGGGCTTATCTCTATTAGCTCAGACAACTATTCCATCCAAATTTTGGTGGGATGCCTTCTATACTGCCACATATCTCATTAACAGGCTGCCTACACCAGTTTTACAAAATACATCTCCATATCAAAAACGGTTCCACAGGTCTCCTGACTACAACTTTCTCAAAACTCTTGGTTGTGCTTGTTTTCCATTTCTGAGACCTTACAACTCCTCTAAACTACAGCTCAGAAGCTCTAAATGTATCTTTCTAGGCTACAGTCCTTGTCACAAAGGGTATAAATGTCTACATCCATCTGGTAGACTCTACATTTCCAGAATAGTAGACTTCAATGAACAAGAATTTCCTTATCATCCTATGTTTTCCACTGCCTCACCTTCTCCTTCTAATCAAAATTCCTCTCACCTTCCTATTCTTCCCTCTCCTAACTCAAATCTCACACCTCTAGGTTTATCCTCTTCATCCCCTCACTCATCATCCTCAGCACCATCATCTAATACTTTAAACACCAATCAGGACTCTCCATCTCCTGATCCACCTCAAACTCATACCTTAGCTCCACCACAGCATACTTGAACACACTCCATGATTACCAGGGCTAAGAATGGTATTTACAAGACAAAGGCCTTTCTCACACCTCATACAATCTTAACTGAACCCCTGTCTGTCAGTGAAGCCTTATCCCAACCTCTTTGGATGGCAGCTATGGATGATGAATCTTAAGCCTTAACAAGTAATAACACATGGACTCTTGTTCCCTTTTCTCATGATATGAACATCATCAGCAATAAATGGATATCCAGAATCAAGAAAAAGGCAGATGGTTCATTGGACAGGTGCAAAGCAAGGCTTGTAGATAGAGGTTTCCAACAAACAGCAGGGGTAAACTACTTTGATACTTTCAGCCCAGTAATCAAGCCTCTAACCATCAGACTTGTGTTCTCTCTAGCCATCACAAAAGTCTGGCAAATTCAGCAGGTGGATGTTAACAATGCATTTTTGAAAGAGGACCTCAAAGAAGTGGTTTTTATGCTACATCCAGAAGGGTACATTGATCAATTCAAGCCTAACCATGTCTGCAAACTGATTAAGTCCCTCTATGGACTCAAACAAGCACCAAAGGCATGGTATGACAAACTCAAAAGCTTTCTAAATCAGCTAGGTTTCAAAAGTTCTCTTTCAGACCCCTCTCTTTTTCACCTTCAGAAGCAAGTCAAAATCCTTCTCATTCTCATCTATGTGGATGACATTCTTATAACTGGTGATGACCCCACAACAATTTATCACATCATTACTATCCTTGATAAAAAAAAATTCTCTCAAACATCTTGGAGAGGTAAATTTTTTTCTAGGAATAGAAGACACTAGATCCTCAATAGGTATCCATCTCAAACAAACAAAGTACATCAGAGAGCTTTTGTTTAAAACAAAATATGAGCACCAACAAATCTAGTCCCACTCCCTACTGCTCCAAAATCAAACTTTCTCTTCATGAAAGAAAGGAGTTTGATCAGCTTACACTGTACAAAATTATTGTTGGGGCTTTAAAATACTTAACCCTAACCAGGCCTGATATCTCATTCATGGTCAATAAACTTAGCCAATTTTTGGTTTCACCCACTGTTAATCATTGGAAAGCCTGCAAAAGAGTTTTGAGATATCTACAGGTACTATAAATCATGGAATTCTCTTCAAACCAATATCCAGGATAGCATTACATGGTTTTGCTGATGCTGATTATGCTAGTTGCATTGATGACCGAAGAATCACTAGTGGATATTGCATCTTTCTGGGATCAAATACCATTGCATGGAGCTCTAAGAAGCAGCATGTTGTAGCTCGTAGCAGTACCGAGGCTGAGTACAGAGCCCTTGCCCTAGCCACTACTGAGCTGATATGGATTCAAGCTTTATTCAAGGAGCTAGGTCTGGTTATCTCTCAGCCGCCAGTCTTATGGTGTGACAACATGGGTGCAATAACGCTGGCGTCTAACCCATCTTTTCATGCACGTACTCGTCACATTGAGGTTGATGTTCATTTCCTAAGAGATAAGGCTCAAAATAAAGAATTGGATGTGCGGTATGTGCCTACAGAATTTCAGGCGTCCGACATTCTCACCAAAGGTTTGTCGATTAATCGCATGCACTTCTTAAGTCAACGGCTCTCTCTTCAGCCCTCCCCGAGTTAACATTGCATTGAAGCATATTAACAACTTTGAAATTAAGCTAACCATAATCTGTTTTAAGTAGTTAGTGACGTGGCTTAATTAGTTAGAAAGTTGTTAGGGTTATCAACTTTCTGGTTAAGTCATGTGCAGAGCCGCTGAGCCGTTGTGTTTTTATTTTTTTATCACAGGGTTTGTATATAAACCTTTCTCTGTAAAATCATTCATTAAATGAAAAACATAACAATTCAGTTTTATAGCTTTTCTTGTTCTTTACTTTCAATACACATTGCATAAAAACGACACCAATGACAAAAATAAAAGAAAGAAAAAGAAGGTAATTGAAGCCTCATTATCCAGGTCTGTGTTTCCTGTAAAATCTAGCATAAATCGGAACCTAACTATAGTAGAACCAAAAGGTACGACAGAGGGAAAAATAAGGGAAAAATGAATAAGAAAAATCCAAAACAAATGAAACCCAATTAATCACATTAGAAATTAAATCTATTGCAACTGAGACGAAACAAATCACTTGAAAAACATCTAGATTTTACTCGAGAAAGACCTAATTCGCAAATTAGGGCACTTGAAAGGGTTGGAGCAGAGACGCGACTGGTATGATGGTGATCCTCAAAGGTAAAGATGTAGAAGGTGTAGCGGTGGCATTACCATAAGTTTTTTAGTTGTGGTGGCGTGGACTTAGGTTTGACGGACAACGGTGGTAGTGGCTTGGACTTAGGAATGTCGGTGGTGTGGCTTAGTCTTATTTAGGACTGTGAATGGTGGTGGACTAGGCTTAATACTGTCAGTGGTGGTGGTGGGTAGCGACGGGGAGATGATTGTGGATGTTGGGAGTTTTTATTAGAGTGAGATAATTGGCACAGAGATAATTGAAGAGAGAGAATGGGTTGTATGGAATCCTAATTTCACTTATATCATAATCATAAATACCCTGAAATCTAACTCTTATATTTTACTACGGATGTCAGCAAGCCCGATCCAAAATCATAATCTCTTCATTCATTTAACAATATATTTATTAGTAATAGTCGAATTATATCAGCATTTACATCGTGTTTGGCAATAACTGATGTAAACGCCAATGGGCTCCTTATAATAACCGATGTTAAGTGCCCGAAGTGAAAGGCTTTTTCTATGGTAGTGGGACCTTCAAAACGAATACACTGATTGTTGAAGTTAAAAGTGATAGGCCCCAAATGATTTAGGAAATCAACATCAACTAACTTAACGCATTTACGGAGACTTACAAGAGTTGTGAATTTACAACCTCTAATCTGCCATACAAATCTTGAACATTTGACATCACACCTAACTTATTTTCATCAGCCACATCACAACCCACTCTTCCTTTAGTACTACTGTCCAGAATGTTATGTGTGATCCCAATGTCAACTGATATGGTTAGTATCAGATGCTACCTGGCCTGCTAAAGCATTTACTGAAATATGATAATATCCTAGCTAGTTATCTTCTTCCTTAAACCCCACATTGACTCTTACAAGCAATTTTCTTGACATTTATGCCCCAAGTGAAATGTCTCATCACAATTAAAGCACAAATTCTTTTTTCTCCTCATTAGGAGTGAGCCTTCTCCTAGGAGAAGAGTCTTCTATGTCCCTAATGCAAGCGCCTTAAACCTACTTATTCACACCATCACTCTGTCCACCTCTCTATAAGCCCAAATAAGTGTTCTACTCTGCAATTATTGTTCTTCGCCATTTTTGGAAGAGCTAGCTTTGAGGCCAAATGTTAGGATGGGAATTTCAAGAAACGAGAGAAAACAAGATGGAAAGAGACTGGGTTTATCAACTATGTGAATTCGTAGGACCTATGGTTGTTGAAATAAGTATCAGTAAAATGATGTTAAGTTCAGTGTTAAAATACCAGAACTAATATCAGACAGTTTATAAAAGAAATAAGCAGTGGAATAGTAGATATGAAAGAACACAACAGATTAAAATTCCATCCGTAAGTAAATGTGCTTACGAACTTGGGTATACAAACCCTAAAACTATATTACTTTAATATGTTCAAGATCAAATACAAAATAATAAAGTAATATTTGAAAAACACTAGTATCAACATTTGATAGTGAAATACTTGTGGCGATACTTGTGATGATCTTCTCCCTTGGTTACATAACTTCGAAGATGTATTTTGAATCGTTGCTCAAGTCTTTTAGGGATCGTTTGGTTTAGGACTCCCAATACCAGGATTGAGATTCTAAATCCCAATCCTCGTTTGTTATACGATTCAAGTTTTCAACCCACAACCAACAATTTCTTACACCTTACCCCACACTCAATTATTTCATCACATCATCATTATATTTAAAAAATTAAATATTACTAAATACAATACAATAATACATTATCATCCACTTTCCAAACATGATTTGACATCAAATACAATATAAAAATACATTATCATCCACTTTCCAAGACATGATTTGACATCTACAGTAAAAAAATAAAGGATTCTAAATCCTATAACAAACAAAGATTCTTAATATTCACAGAATTCTCAATACTAGAGATTCTGAATACCAGAACTCATAATCCCAACGAAACCTAGTCCAAACAGCCCCTTACATGCTCGTGTTCTTCTTTCTTCATCCCTCGCGTCTTCTTGCTGCGTTGTCTTATGAAAACCGTGTCGTCTTGTGTCTTCTTCTTGTTTTAAATAGACAACACCCCTGTACTTGGTAAATAAGTCTTTAACATAATTTAGGAAACTAAATAAAGTTCTAGACACAATCTAGGAAACAAATCTAGACAAAATAACTACGACAAAATAAGAAAGGCAAATAACTACAAAAGGAAAATAAGAAATAATTGCCAAGAATAAAATTCTCAACAATCTCCCCCTTTTGCCCTTTTGGACAAAATAACTACGACGCATTAAAATGTTCAAACTCCCCCTAAATAAAACTCCCCCTTAAAAACACATATTTCTCAAACATAACACAAGCTACATTTAAAAATTACTATTTTCAAAACATAATTAACCATAAGGAATTAATGGCTATGAGTCCTCTTCGACCGACGAGGAGAAGTCCTGTCATTCCTAGATTTCTCTTCTTCAACTTCTTCTTTGACTTAATCTCTCTCTTGTCCTTAGCCACATTCTTAACAGCATCAGCATCGCCTTCCTCAGCCACATTTTCTCCATCACCATCACCAGCAACCACGTCATCATCATCAACACCCATGGTGTCATCACTCTCTCCCCCTTTATGTTTAGAAAGAAAAAGGGCCTCCACGAGTAAATCACGAAGAGCCTTGAGCTCCACGAGGAAAGCAAAAGGAGGAGGTTGCTCGAGTAGTAGCAAACCGGGTCACTACATCAAAAATATGATGGCCAAAATTAAACTTGATTCCCCGGCTGAGCTTGAACAAGAACTGCGCTTGAGGTCGCGTAACAACCGTAGCGTTCTTTGTGGGGACCTAGTCATAAATAGCCACTAACTACTCAAACCATCAGACAAAAACCCGACCACCTCATCATGTCATCAACCGTCAAATCACTGTTATAGTCCTCAGTCCCAAAAAACTCATTAATTAAAGCAGGAGTAAAAGAGTAAACACTTCCGCACCCAAACACTTTACAAAAGTTGACGGAATTGGGATCAGCGATGGAAGGGTGCATATTTGCATAAAACTCCAGCACAATAGAACGGGAAAAAGGCATGGCAGTTGAAAATGTAGAGGAAATACCTTTGTGCTCAAAGAAAGCAATCAGGTTGTGTCATTTGAAGGCATCGACTGGGACTCGACGCTCATCGATCATACCTCGGAGATGGTAGCTAGAAAATAGCTCCTCATCTTCTTTGGTTAGAAAACATGGTTAACACCGGAACCATGTCCTCAATCTCAATAGCCTGAACAACAATGTTATCGAAACCACCAAAAACCTGTTCTGATGTAGTAGATGGGGACGATGCACATTCAGGAGCAATGTCAGCAAACTCGGAGTTGGAAGAGGAGGCTGGAGTATTTGCAGGCGATGTTGGTTGTGGTGACACATCACCAGACCCAACATCTTCAGTCTGGGTAGCATTGGCTTGTTTCTTCTTAGACTTGAGGGAGGAGAAAGTTTCAGAGAGAGAAAGCATTTCATCGGAATCAGAAGAGTAATCATACTCAGGCTCGTAAAGATCAAGATGAGTCATGTTGAAGGGAGTCAAAGGAGGATCAAAAACCATCGAGCGAGATGATCCACCTTCTACTCCATCAAAGAAACTAAGAACAGTGTAAAGGGGATCAGAATAAATGGTATCAGTCGAGGCCGGTGAGACTTTAATTGAGGCTGTCAGATTTTTCTTGTCAGCCAAGCTCACTGTTTACTTCCGGCGAGGAGTCGCCGATGTCGATAGCCGTGGAGTAGACTTAATCGACGGCGCGACAATAGTTTTATGCGGCACGTAATTTTCATCATCTGAGTCCGTCATGACCATGACTTCCTCAGTCAAATTCATGTGCTCAATGGGCATATGACGCCGTTCCCTTGCTTGAATCCTTGGAATGGTCGCCGGAATAACTCCCGTGGAAATATTTTGAAGCCGGCGTGATTGTTTCAAAGCAGGATTCCCAACTGGACCAAATACTTGTGAAATAAACGACAAGTTTGGAGGGTCGTCGACATCAATCTCGTTACCTTATTGGCCGAGAAAAAATTGAATCTCTTGAATAGCGTCGAAGGCTACTGTGACAGAGACTAGGTCTTGAGGATTGATCGGAGGAGGGTTCTTAGTAGTGGTTTCGGTTGGTGATGGGTTTGGTGGTATAACACCAGTAATTTCCTCGCTTATGTCCATGGCGGCAAACCTTGGTAGATTCACCAGAACTTGTTCGTCGGGGTGGCGCACACCAGCCGAAAGCTCTGGAATTTCGCTCGGAGACGAGGGGTTCAAAGTTCTACAAGAAATTCCTAGTCAACCACAAGAGCAAGTAAAATCGAGAGAGAGAGAGAGAGAGAGAGAGAGAGTAATTTTTTCGTTGGAGGATTTTTGTGCCGAATGCAGTAAAAAAGTAGGAGTGAGAAGAGAATAAATCTCTAACTTTTATAATTAGGAAAAATGACCGTTGTGGAGACGGAGGAGGATAAAAAAAATAATGTGAACAAAATAACTCCTCTAGTAACACAACTTAGCTATTTTAACACCAAAATATTTCTTTCCTTAAAAAATAGATCCCCACTCCTCCTCAACTTAAGGCACATGATCTCAACTCAACTAAACCACTTTCTCAATTTTGGAAAATAAAAATTACAAATCTTAACTACATAATAAACCGAGTTAGAGCTAGATTTTCATAAACCATCACCATAGTTGAAAAAGTTCCTTGCAAAGAAATTTTTCACTCGCCAAATTAACCCATTATTACTTGTCCAATCCTCCGATTATAACACCACTGAAACACTTGGTTAGCAAGATTCACAATTGGGTTAAGAGAATTCAAGGACAGACGCAGGCACAAGCAATAGAACACAAAGCAAAATGGCATCTTCTCAAAGTATGAATGTCTTAATTGATGCCTAATAATCATGACTTAAAAAAATAAAAATACAACAATTTATTTAGGTGACATGATCAATGTTACTTTTTATGTGATGACATTATAACTAACATTGCTTCAAGTGAAGTCAATGTAAAAAGACCCCTTAACCCAAGTTAATTACTACGTCAAAATCACTCAAGAAGATGAAAATTAAAAATTGGATCTTTTAATCCAGATTTTCTTCATCTTTACAAAGATTTGAAGAGAAATATCTCATCTTCAGCAATTACTACTAACACCCCTTGTTTTTGTACTTGGGAGAAAAGCAGTTTCTACGGGAAAGTTCCACAATCGCCTAACTGAAGAGGTTAGTCTTTTTGCCACCACTTTTTATTACAACACATGACTTTTTTGCACTTCAATCAGACCAATGCATTCAGGATATGTATGAAAATTTAAAAAATAAATGCATGCAAAATTTACAGATGTCACAACTGACGACAGTTTAGGTGTCATGACATCAATACTAACATCGACTTAAATAATACACATTCCGAGATCTCTTCTCAATTGAGAGAAGGTCTCTATATCTAATGTCTTTGTGAAGATGTCAGCAAGCTAATTGCCTGGTTCTATGTGCTCAAAACTACCTATCTTTCTCTCAACCAAGTCACGAATAAAGTGGTACCTTATGTCAATGTGTTTGATTTGTGAGTGCTGGACCGGATTTTTTGAGATATAAATGGCACTGGAATTATCACAAAGCACAGTCAGGATTCTACTATGTAGACCACAGTCTTCTATGATTTGGTCAATCTATAGCAATTGTGTGCACGCACTTCCAGCTGCAATATACTCGGCTTCGGCTGTAGAAAGAGAAATGCAATTTCGCTTTTTACTGTACCAAGAGATAAGATTATTAGCTAAAAAAAGCAACCCCCATTAGTACTCTTTCTATCCACAACATCCCCAGCCCAATCTGAGTCCGTATATCCTACAAGTTCAGTACTTGTATCCTTAGTATACCAAACACCAAAATCACTCGTACCAGCTATATACCTAATAATTTGTTTAACAGCTTTTAAGTGTGACTCTTTAGGGTTTGACTGGTACCTAGCACAAAGATACACACTATACATAATATCAAGCCTGCTAGTTGTCAAGTACAAGAGACTCCCTATCATTCTCCTATACAGGGTGTTATCAACAATAATCCCAACATCATCTCTAGACAGTTTCTTGGTTTTACCTAACGGTGTTTTCTTATGCGTGTCATTCTCTAACCCAAATTTTTTAACAAGATTCTTAGCATATTTTTACTGAGAGAGAAAAATATCGTCATCCAATTGCTTAATTTGCAAACCAAGTAATTAAGAGAGATTACCTTCCATGCTCATCTCGAATGTGTCAGACATTCTTGTTATAAATTCTTTCACCATCTTCTCGTTAGTGGAAACAAAGATTATATCATCTACATAAATTTGGACAATTAAAATGTGCTTGTTCGATTTAAGGAGAAATAAGGTTTTGCGAACTTCTCCCCGTCTAAAATTCAAGAAAAGTAGGTGTTGAGTCAACCTTTCATACTGATTAGAACGGATTTTTCTTGATTTTAGTAGGTATTTTAGTTTATTTCTCTTATTATTTTTGGTATAAGTTGGGTAGTTTGAGCTTAATTTCGTATATTTGTACTTCCAGCTTATTTTACCGCTTTTTGATCAAGATTGATGCAAATAAGTGATTATTTGTGGTTTTTCACTTTATAGCTAAGTAACCAGAAGAGTTCAGCACGTAAAAGATGAAGTACGATGATCGAGAGGCAAAGATCGAGCTTTTCGGTGAAGAAGTAGCAAGAATTTGAAACTGCCAGGTTTTCTATAACGGTTATTATGCTGGAACCGTTATAGAATCGTTAAAGTAAGATCAGAGGCATTAACGGTAGTTGTTAACGGTAGCTTCCTACCTCTAGTAGTTACCTCTATCTATAACGGTTACTTATCGCTGCCCAAAACCGTTGTCGAAGTGCAGAAGTACAAAAATGAAGAGTTAACAATAGCTTTCTATAAGGGTTACCTACTGGTACCTTATCGTTAATGCTACCATTGATATTGGACAGAGAAGCTTACAGTAGATGTTAACGGTAGCTCCTTACCGTGAAGTGCTACTGTTAAGTGCCCAAAAAGTCTCATGACTTGTTGCCCAAGATTTCCAAATTCTATAAATACTACCCTAAATCCGAATTTTTAAGTTACCTAAGCTATAGTTAGACACTTTAAATTGATTCCTAGGGTTTTTAAGGCCTCTTATGGATTGACAACCCCAACGAGTGCCGAGTTATTTTTAGTTTCTCTTCAAATTTCTTAGATTTAGATTTCTAGCTTTAGATTAATCTAAATTAGCTTTTAGATAATATAGATTCAAGTTTTCTACCATCAAGACGCTGCAAATTCATCAATTTAATTAGTAAGTTTTCTTTTTGTTTAATTTAGTTTAATTAATTTTCTTGCTTTTAAATTCATGCTTGATAGTTTAATAATTAATCTTCTACAAAATAAACCCCCCCATGTGTTATGAATTGTATGATCTTGGTGATTTTGGATTGATGATTGTGTTGAGATTATTATGATGATATTGATGAGATTGATTGGCTAGATCTAACGGGTCTAGAGCCTAGAATCGTCATGAATCATCAATTGGGTTGTTCCCAAGAGATCGTGGAAACGATTCGAAACTTTAGAACCCTTGTTTTCAAAATCTTTTCAAAACTCTTAGTTTTTAATTGTTCTTTGTTTTAAATCAATTTATTGTTTTTATGTGTTTAGACTAGGATTTTATTTTATTCTCTTATTCGTGAACAACAAACAGAGCCTAGTTTTTCTTGAGAGACGATTCGGTTCAACTTACCAACCTACACGCGATTCCGTTCTCTTGCGGGCGAGCTTTTAAATTTTTGACAAATTTTTATAAGCAGGTACACAAAAGTTCGAATCAAAGTTTGATTCGAACTTTTGTGTACCTACTTATAAATATTTGTCAAAATTTTAAAAGCTCGCCCGCAAGAGAACAGGATCGCGTGTAGGTTGATAAGTTGACTCAAGTCGTCTCTTAAGGAAAATTAGATTCGAAAGTTCCTTTTGTGTTTGATTTTCACGAATAAGAAATAAAAATAAAATCCTAATCTAAACACATAAAACAATAAATTAGTTTAAACGAAGGACAATTAACTCAAGGTTTATTTTGAAAAGTTTTAAGAATCAAGATCTAAGAATTAATTAAACTAAAGCAATTAAATTAAATCTAAAGATTATCTACGCTATGAACTAATTAATTTAAATCTAGGATTATTTAAACTAAGAATTAATTATCTAAATCCTAAGATTAATTTATCTAAGAGCAATTGGATCTAGAAATTATTTATTCTAAAAGAAAATTAATTAAAAGATTTTAAAATGATTTAAGAAAATATGGGTTCTAGAGCTTCGATTCGTCTCCACGATCGCTTGGGAAGACCCAATTTATGGTTCACAACGAATCTAGGCTCTAGACCCATTGGATCTAGCTAAAAACAATTATTATAATCAAAGTTTCAATCCCAACACAATCACAAGAACGATTCGTCATGGAAATAATAATTATTAATTAAACTAATTAAAAGCATGCAATTAAATTAAAAAGCAAGGAAAATAAATATTTACTAATTAAATTAAGACGAAACGCAGCATTTTGGTGAAGAGAACTTGAATCGAAATTATCCAAAACTAGTCTAAATTAATCTAAAGCTAGAAATCTAAATCTAAGAATTTTTGAAGAGAAACTAAAAACAACTCGGCACTCGTTTGGGGTTGTCAATCCCTAAGAGGCCTTAGAAACCCTAGGAATAAGTTTAAAGTGTCTAACTACAACTTATGTAACTTAAAAATTCGGATTTATGGGGTAGTATTTATAGAATTTGGAAATCTTGGGCAACAAGTCACGAAACTGAATTTCTGGGCACTTTACGGTAAGGAGCTACCGTTAACAGCTACCGTAAGCTTCTCTGTCCAGTCTTAACGGTAGTGTTAACAATAAGGTAACGGTAGGGTAACCCTTATAGAAAGCTATCGCTAAGTCTCATTTTTGTACTTCTGCACTTCGACAACGGTTCTGGGAAGCAGTATGTAACCGTTATAGATAGCGGTAGCTACTAGCGGATGCCTCTGATCTTCCTTTAACGATTCTATAAAGGTTCCAGCATAATAACCATTATAGAAAATCTGGCAGCTTCAAATTCTTGCTACTTCTTCGCCGAAAGCTCGATCTTTTCCTCTCGATCATCATACTTCATCTCTAACATGCTGACTACTTCTTCGCCGAAAGCTCGATCTTTTC
>BMAC01000046.1:871735-894171 GCA_014905375.1 Phtheirospermum japonicum | reverse complement strand
CTACTTCTTCGCCGAAAGCTCGATCTTTTCCTCTCGATCATCATACTTCATCTCTAACATGCTGACTACTTCTTCGCCGAAAGCTCGATCTTTTCCTCTCGATCATCATACTTCATCTCTAACATGCTGAACTCTTCCGGGTACTTAGCTATAAAGTGAAAAACCACAATTAATCACTTATTTGCATCAATCTAGATCAAAACATGGTAAAATAAGCTGGAAATATAAATATACGAATTCAAGCTCAAACTATCCAACTTATACCAAAAACAATAAGAAAATTAAACTAAAATACTGCTAAAAATTAAGACATATCAGTGTTAATCACATACCAAGCTCTAAGAGCTTGTTTTAAACCATACAAAGCCTTTTCCAATTTTAAAAGATTATCCGATTTGTGAGGGTCAACAAACCCTTTAGGTTGCTCAACAAATACTTCTTCACTTAAAACTCCATTAAGAAAAGCACTTTTTATGTCCATTTGATGTAGAGACATTTTCATATGACAAGCAACATCAAGTAAGAGTCTTACCGATTCAATACGAGCGACTGGAGCAAATGTCTCATCAAAATCGATACCGTCAATTTGACCGTACCCTTGTGCAACCAAGCATGCCTTGTTTCTCACAATATTTCCAGCCTCATCTATTTTATTCTTGAAAATCCACTTGGTACCCGTGATGTGTGAATTTATGCAACTCTTCTTGCATGGCTTTTATCCGAAATTCATCCCTCAAAGCATCCTCGAAACGCTTTGGCTCTGTTTTGGAAAGAAACAACGATTCTCGAATTTGAGAGCAGTTAGAAGATAAGCAAACATACCTAACCATATCTCCGAAGTTTATTTGACGCTTTCTTGTGCTTCTTTCATCGATATCTCCAATAATTTGGTTTGTAGGATGGTTCCTCTGAATTCTCGAGGGAATATCCCTCTGATGTAAGTCAATCTGTTCATCTGGATCTTCCTCATCTGATTCTGAATCTGATTCTAGAGCAGCCTGTGTTGGTGTCAAGTCACCAGTACTGTCACCACCTGCATCTTCAGTTTCAACACCTGCAGTTTCATCTACATCAATCGTGATATTTTCTTTAGGATTCTGACCATAAACCAGATCATTATCCTCGGCAAGTTTAACACCACTAATCATATCATCAAACTTGACATTAAATGACTCGATCATGCAATGCTTTCTAAGATTAAACATTGTATATGCATGACTATTTTGAGAATATCCCATGAAAACATATTTATCACTTTTTGAGTTTAGTTTTGCAAGATGATTCCTTTCATCAAGCACATAGCAGATACACCAAAAAACATGAAAGTAGCTCAAATTTAGCTCTTTGACCAAAAATAATTCATAGGGAGTAACATAAGATCTTGGTCTAAAATACACCCTATTAATTATTATGACATGTAGTATTCATATATTCAGCCCAAAAATATTTTGCAATGTCATTTGAAATTACCATAGTCCTAGTCATCTCTGCAAGAGATCTTTTTTTGCGTTCAACTATCCCATTTTGGTGGGGGGTAATGGGTGAGGAAAAATAATTCGAAAAAGATACATTTTCAGATTCTTTTCCATGATCAGACCTAATTTTACCAATATTCACACCAAAACGAATACTTAGTTTTTTTGCAAGTTTTTTAAATTCTTCGAAAACCTCAGATTTTTCTTTTAAAAATTCAACCCATGTAAAATGAGAAAAATCATCCACAACCACAAGAACATACCTTTTTACCACCAAGGATTTCTACTTCAAGCGGACCCAAAAGATTCATATGAAGAAGTTCGAGATAATTTGATGTGGTGAGACTCTACACATTTGGATGTGACACCCTGACTTGCTTCCCTTTTTGAAACGCCTCGCAAACTGGAATGATTTTGGTATTGAGCTTAGGTAGCCCATTCAAAACTTCCTTATTGGCTAGTCTTTACAACATTTTGTAGTTTACGTGCTCGAGCTTTTGATGCCACACCTCGGCATCACATAGTTGGGAGAGTTTTCAAAACACATCACCATTAATTTGGTAGCAGTTGTCTGAGGTTCTATGGCCAGTAAGAATACATACATTTCCCTCGTCATAAACTTCACATTTTTCATGAGTGAAGTTGACATTGAAACCACCATCACATAGTTGGCTAATTCTTATCAAGTCGGCACTTAAACCTTCAACAAGAAATACATTTTCAAGATTGGCGATTCCAGGGACATGAAGAGTTCCTTGACCAATGATCTGGCCATTTGCACCTCCACCATACTTCACTTTTCGTCCTTGAAATTTGACAATATTTGAGAGAAGATCTTCTGAGCCGGTCATGTGTTTGGAGCATCCACTATCGAAGTACCAAGCTCCATGAATGTGAGACTTCAGAGAACAATAGATCATATTGCATTTGATATCATTATTATTTACCCAGACCTGTTCGACTCTGGTGTTGGTTTTGGTGTTGGGAACACGAAAACCATCACAGGACTCAGTAATTAGCTTTGATCTCTTAAATTGATTTTTTTCGCCAACAATCCTCCAGCAGAAAGGTCAAATGTGATCAGGATAACCAAAGTGATGCACACATATTACCTCTTCTCCTTTTGTGCATTTGGTTGTCTCCAATTTTTGTTAAATTTTGGCACTTGCTTATTAGGTTTGTAGCCAATTCTGTGTTTCAAAGAATCTGGGAAACTCAAATCCTAAACTTCGTCAAGCTTAGCCTTGCCTTTATTGAGATCTGTGAGGGTTTCTTGAACGTTCTTCAAATCGGTCTTCACTCGTTCTAACTCAGCATCTTTTCTAGTGAGTGTCGACTCCAAACGGATAATGGTATTCTGTTGATCATTGTTTTCATGAGTTAGTTTGTCAACCTTGATTATAAGAGCCTTGACTTTGATTATTAGATTTCCTGAGCTAGCAAATAATTCTTCATACTCAATGCTCAACTTCTCGCACCTGTCAAGTGATTCTTCGACCTCTGCATTCAGGCACCAGGTGTTGGTTTTGGTGTTACCAACACGAATGTCGTCATCCCACACAACATTAGCAAACAATGCTGGAACATACTTAGATGATTCAGAATCACTTGCATCTTCATCGTACTCTTTTGCTATCAAATTCTTCTTCCTCAAGGTATTCGCACATTTGTTTTTATAGTGTCCCCAGCCTTTGCACTCATGACTTTGAACTTCACTGAGAGGCTTCAGGGAGCTAGAGGTCTTGGACTCTGAAGATGAAGACTGAAATTTGGTAAGTGAGCGCCTAGATGACTTTGGTGTTAGTGTCTCCGTCTTGAATTTTGGATAGGTTCCTCCAATATTGTTTTTTCTTCTCAAGTGCTTGTCGAACCGTTGAGAAATCAGAGACACTTCTTCCTCTCCAAGTGTGGTATTTTCAACTTTGTCCATTAGCTCTCTCCAATTAATATCTTCATTATCATCATCATAGTTAACATGGGAAGACAGGGTAACATTTTTCTCTTTTGAGTTGGAACTAAGACGTTCCATCTCAAACATTTTGAGAGAGCCAACTAATACATCGAATTCTAAGTCATCTATGTACTTATCTTCTTCAATGGCTACCACTTTGATGCTAAATTTATTTGAGATAGACCTCAGTAACTTTCCCACAAGGCGTGAGTTAGTTGCGGCTTCACCAAGTTCCCCGCACTCGTTTGCAATATCTGAGAGTCTCATGGCCTAGTCCATGATGGAATCTTTCTCATCCATCCTCATTTATTTGAAAGTTCCAGTCAGCATCCTTGATCTTGATTTCTTCATACTTTGGGTTCCTTCACACACCCTGTGCAAGGCGTCCCATGCATCTTTTGCCGACTCACACTTTTTGATAACTTTGTAGTAGATTGAGTCAACATATCCACAGAGGGAGTTGATGGTCTTGGAGTTCCAGTTAGATAGGGTTATTTCATCAGCCGTCCAGTCTTCTTCCTTTTTGATAATGGTGTCGCCATCAGCATCAGTGACTCATGGTTTTTCCCATCCAACAAGAATGGTTCTCCATGCACGTTCATCAATATTCTTAATGTGCCACCGCATCCTCTACTTCAAGAGGGAAAAATTCTCTCCATTAAGAATAGGGGGTCGAGGATTCCCCTGAGCATCCATAGCATCCTATAATGATAAGTGGTGGGGCGTAAATAGGGCAGATCCGGATAGGGGTAGACCCGGACCTAGATAGCCGAAGAAAGGAGATCAGGACAACTTAAGCCTTGGTAAGGTTTGACCTGGTTTTCTTAAGAGCATAATAGATCAGGGAAAGGATCATCCCAGCCTAGGAATTGTCCTGAGCTGATAGAAATCTCCTGTGATAAACTTTAGAATGTAACGTCAAGGGAGGATTGCCGTCCGGGCTTGTAATAAAATAAGAGAGCAGGACCAGGGGAGACCTGGCATCCTGACCCCCATCGAGGAGACAAGTGGGACCACTTGTCAGAGTTTGTTGCTTAACGGAACCTGATTCGCAGCCTTTGTTTTCGAGACTCCGGAAGGGGTCCCCACTGAGGAAAACTATAAATACCTCAGCCCCAAGGCTGAGAGAGGTATGTCATTCTTTGTGCATTCCTTGCATTGTTCACCAGAAATACTCTATATGCTTTCTGACTTAAGCATCGGAGAGGTTTCCACCGAAAAACCCCCGATGGTCCTTTTCTGACGTGTTTGTGTGTGCAGGTCGGGAAAAGCACAAGGTTCGGGCGTTGTCATATTTTTGGGTGAAACAATTGGCGCCGTCTGTGGGAATCTTCTGAGCTAAGACGTGAGATTTTGGAATGGCTTCAGACGGATTACGGCAAAATCTGGTCGGGGAACTAGGCAGAACTCCTAGTTCTGCCGCGCCATGGGGCATGCCACGGTCGTCAGGACCATCAACAGCGGGGTCGGAGGGGGCAGAGCCATATGTAGCAACTGGACCGGGCACCGCGCCACCCCCTCCTGGCGGATCTACGCTTACCGATGGTGGGTTATTGAACAAAAATTTCCTCAGGTAGTTGTCTGAGCTTATCAGCAAAGCCGTGGAGGTGGTCGTGGAGAAGAAATTCGTGGAGATTTCAACGCCGCCTTGTGGTGCACGCCCAGATCGGACGATTCCGCTGGCCGAAATAGAACCGTTGTGCAACCAGCGCACGGATCGGACTCCCTTCCAAGATAGAGAAGAGCACTTCTCCACCTTCGACAGTGAAACGTCAAGTCAGGCCAATCCAGACCTTGCCGAGCAGATGCAGAGCCTGCAGAAAGAGGTGAGGGAATTCAAGAGGAAAATGGCGAGCACCGATACTGTGCCGACGAGGAGAGGAATGCCATTCACGGAGGTGGTCGTGCGTGATGATGTGCCGGCCTCGTATAGGTCTTTGGGCTTTGAATATAGCGGGACCACAGATCTGTGGGATCACCTCAGTCGCTTTGAAATTGCAGCAGCGGTACACAAATTCTCTGATGTAGTCATGTGCCGGGTCTTCCCGATGACTTTAACCAAGTCGGCTCAGCTCAGGTTCAGCCAGCTGCCGCCGCGTTCCATCAGCAACTTTGACGAGTTCATCTCGGCCTTCTTGCATCAGTTCACTAGCTACAGGAAGTACCAGAAAATGCCGCTTGAGCTGTTTAGTTTGAAACAGAAAGAGAGTGAGAGCCTGCGCGCTTACATCAACCGATTTACCAATGCAAAGCTCGAGGTGCCTTCTGCGTCAGAAGAACTTTTAGTGAACGCGTTGGCTCAAGGCCTCCGGAGAGGAGAGTTTTTCCAATCTCTGGTTGTAAAGCCAGCTCTGAAGTTTGGAGAGCTCTTAGAGAGAGAAGAGAAGTACATTCATCTGGAAGAGTCTTTGAAGATTAAAGAGGAAGGAGAGAAGAAAAGGGAGAGATATGATAGAGAGGAAAGAGCACCAGTAAAGAGACCCAGGCCAGACCTGTCCGGAGGAAGACCTCGCTTTGACAAGTATACGCCCCTAGAGACTCCTCAGGGGGAAATCTTGCAGGCAATAGAGAGGTATCCAGACCTCAAGTAGCCTAAGACTTATTCGCAGAAACTTAGGAAGGAAAGGTCTGACCGATTTTTCTGATATCACAATGAGTACGGCCACGATACAGATCAGTGCACCCATCTCAAGGATGAGTTGGAGAGGATGGTGCAGGCTGGGCACCTTAAGGAGTACGTGCGGATGAGAAGTGAAGAGCCCAGATTTGGCTACCGCAGTAGCGATCGACCTCAGCAGAGTAAGAATGAGCAGGATAATAAGTGAAATGGGGGGAGAAGGAATGAACAAACCCAGGTCATACGGGGTGAGATTCAGATGATTACAGTGGGCGAGTGGGATGAGCACTCCAGAAGAACCCAAAACAGTTATGTGCGCACTGTGAGATACTTGACGAGAAAAGTACACAGGGAGCTCGGCAGACATCATGTTCTACGACTGTTTCAAAAATATGGTTCTGGATGTGGAGTTAGAAGAAGTCACGACATCATTGGTAGGACTTTCAGGAGGTGCGTTGAAACTCCTTAGAGCATTTAACCTCTTGGTTATATTAGGGTACGAGCCATTTAGGCAGACCAGGACGGTCCAGTTCCTGGTGGTAGATGCGGCTTCCTCTTATAATGTAATGATGGGAAGACCTTCTTTGAGCAAATTTCAAGCAGTGGTCTCGATCTACCACATGATATTGAAATTTCCTGCTCAGGATGGAGTAGGTGAAGCTAGAGGAGACCAGTATGCATCGAGGCAGACAAACGTTGAGAGTATTAGGCAAAGTGAAGAGGAAAGACAGACCAAGAGGGCTCGAACAGAGGACAGACCCAAAATGATTGAGAGAGAAGAGAACTTAATGACTGTGGAGGTAGTCCCAGGGGATGACAGTCAAGTCCTTCGCGTCGGGACAACTCTCAGTCCGGAGGTTTTGTTGACCTGGTAGCACTGCTGCGGGAGAGTGCGGATATATTTGCCTGGTCTCCCCAAGACCTGGTCGGGATAGACCGAGAGGTGGTTGAACACCATCTCAATATCAGCCCTGCAATAAAGCCAGTCAAGCAGAGGAAACGCAATTTCGGGCCGGAGAAGGAGGCCATTATTGAAGCTGAGGTGGAGAGATTGTTGAAAGCTAAGCACATCCAGGAAATACAGTTCCCGGAATGGCTCTCCAATGCAGTTCTAGTGCCCAAGACAGAAGAAGATTGGCGAATGTGCATAGACTTCCGCGACCTCAATAAGGCTTGCCCCAAGGACCATTATCCATTACCAAGGATAGATCAGCTGGTCGAGTCTACCTCTGGTTGTGAGCTCTTGAGTATGATGGACGCCTCACAAGGTTACCATCAAATCCAGTTAACCAAGGATGACCAAAAATGTGTTAGCTTTATAACCCCGAAAGGGACGTATTTCTATGTGGTCATGCCATTTGGGCTAAAGAATGCGGGTGCCACATATCAACGATTGGTGGACAAGATGTTCAAGAACCAGCTCGGGCGGAATATGGAGTTTTACGTAGACGATATGCTGGTAAAGAGTATGAAAGTGACTTCGCATGTTGACGACCTGAAGGAGACCTTCGTTACCCTAAGGAGATATAGGATGAAGCTCAACCCCAAGAAGTGAATGTTCGGGGTAAGAGCTGGAAAATTCCTGGGCTATATGGTAACAGAGAAGGGTATTGAAGCTAATCCTGAAAAGGTTAGGGCGATTATGGACATGCAGGTGCCGAGAAACGTCAAAGAAATACAATGCTTGGCAGGTCGAGTCAATGCCTTGAGTCGATTTATCTCGCGGTCAGCTAAGAAGAGCTTGCCATTTTTTCAAGCCCTGCGAAAGAAAGCTAAATTTCAATGGAACAACGAATGTGAAGATGCGTTTAAAATGCTGAAGGAACATCTGGCTAGCATGACCTTACTCACAAAGCCAATTCAAGGAGAGCCTTTAATCCAATACTTGTCCGTAGGACAGCAGGCAGTCAGCTCTGTCCTGCTTAGGGAAGAAGGCAAGGTACAGAGGCCGGTCTACTATGCATAGGTGCGGTATGTAGAGATATAACGAGCGATGCTAGCTCTGTTTGGCACAGCTCGCAAGCTACGCCCATACTTCCTTTCACACAGCATAGTAGTGTGAACCAACCTGCCATTGAAGGCCATAATGGACTAGCCAGAAGCGTTGGGGAGGCTGGTCAAATGGATAATCGTGCTCAGCGAGTTTGATATTATATTTGAAGCCAAGACAACCATTAAAGCCCAGGCATTGGCTGATTTCATGCAGGAAATGACCAGCTCTCCCGATGACGAACAAGAATGGATAATCTTCATGGATGGTTCAGTAGGAAATCAGGGTTGCGGGGCAGGAATAGTTTTAATTGACCCGGTGGGTGTGCCCACTGAGTATGCAGTACGCCTGAATTATGCTATGTCCAATAACGCAGCCGAGTATGAGGCCCTCCTGAGAGGAGTTCAGATGGCAAGAGACTTAGGGGCAGAGCAGGTGTGTGCAAAGGTGGATTCACAGCTTGTTTGCAAGCAAATAAGTGGAGACTTCGAGACCAGAGAAGAAAGCATGCAGGGGTACTTAGCCCGATTTAGGGAGCTGGCTAAAGATATGAAATCTCTGACGGTCCTTCAAATTCCCAGAGAGGAAAATTGGAGAGCAGACTATCTGGCAAAGGTAGCCAGCTCAGCAGTGGATTTCCAGGAAAGGGTGATCACTTTGCTAAGGGCAAATAAAGAATTCGGAACAGAGCAGATGTGCTCGATGATTGAAAGAAATGACTGGCATTCCCCCGTTAAAACGTATCTAGAGAAGGGAGAACTGCCAGAAGACAAGAAAGAGGCAGTAATGGTAAAAATCAGGTCTGCAATATTTTGCTTGATTAAGGGAGAGCTGTATTGGAGAGGGTTTGGGCAGCCCCTTTTGCGATGCCTAAGCCCAGAGGATGGTGCTCACGTCCTTAAGGAGGTCCATGAAGGATGTTGTGGAAATCACATGGGTGTCAGAGCCCTGTCAAGCGAGGTCTTACGAGCATCTTACTTTTGGCCGCAACTGAGAAAGGAGGCGGAGAATTTTGTTCAAACCTATGACAAGTGTCAAAAGAACTCGCCTTTAATACACAAGACCGCGGAAGAGCTCATGACAATGAGCTCTCCTTGTCCATTTGCCAAATAGGGAATAAATCTGGTTGGTCCTTTCCCTACAGCCCCTGCCCAAAAGAATTTCTTAATAGTAGTCATTGATTGTTTCAGTAAATGGGTGGAGGCCGAAGCTTTGGAAAAAATCACGGAGGATGCGGTGATGAGATTTTTGTGGAAAAACATTGTATGCAGATTTGGTATTCCCAGGATCTTGGTCTCAGACAATGACACCCAGTTCACGGGTGCCAGAATCAAAGCTTGGTGTATACAAATGAAGATTGACCAGCATTTCACGTCTGTCTACCATCCACAGGCCAATGGACAAGTTCAGGTGACCAACCGCATACTTGTACAAGGAATTAAAACCCGTCTGGAGAAGTCCGGAGGTAGATGGGCCGATGAGCTCAGTTAAGCTCTATGGGCGTACAGGACTAATCCAAGGGAGAGCACGGGGGAAACGGCATTTTGTATGGTTTATGGCATGGACGTTGTGGTTCCCGCTGAGATTAGTATGGAAACTCATCGAGTCCAGAACTTAGTTGAGGAACAGAACGAGCTGTTGATTCAGGATGCTCTGGATTTTGTTGAGGAGAAGATGGAAAGAGCTGCCATCAGAATGGCGCACATCAAGGGGAGAATCAAAGCGACCTATGACAAATCTGTGATCAGGAGAAATTTCCAGGTGGGAGACCTGGTCTTAAGAAGAGCCGATTTAGGGAAAGCTAAAGGAAAGCTAGATTCTGCGTGGCAAGGACCACTCCGGGTCACCCAAGTCTTAACAGGCGGAGCTTATAAGCTAGAAGAGCTGGATGGAGTTGAAATTCCCCGCGCATGGAACATCGCAAATTTACGGAAACTTTATGTGTAAATGTAATCTTACAATGTTTTATTAATGATAATGCAGGTTTATTCTTGTCCGCCAAACTAAAACAAGTCTTCATAAAAGCCAGGATTGGCTAAGGGAGGATGCCCCATTTGCCTGACCTGATGGTCAGTTTAAGCCAGGATTGGCTAAGGGCGGATGCCCCATTTGTCTGACCTGATTGTCAGTTTAAGCCAGGATTGGCTAAGGGCGGATGCCACATTTGCCTGACCTGATTGTTAGTTTAAGTCAGGATTGGCTAAGGGCGGATGCCCCATTTGCCTGACCTGATTGTCAGTTTAAACCAGGATTGGCTAAAGGACGGATGTCCCTCCGGACCTGATTTTCAGGAGAAGCCAGGATTGGCTTAGGGTAGCCGCCCGTGAAAAAAATCCTTATTTGATTGATAGGTCAAACCAGGATAGGCTATGTGCAGGTGCCCATGACGATGCCTGACCTGATTGTTAGCCCAGGACCAAAAGAGTAACTAAGGGTGGACACCCAGGAAAAGCATAACTCACGGATCAGCCTTGAGCAAGAGCTGACTATAGGCGGTGGCCTCAATATTGTAGATCTGATGGTAAGTCTACAAAGCCTGGATTGGCTAAAAACTCGGAAAAAACTTCGCTAAATTTGATAGAACAAAAACAAGAAATTGAAAATTTTCGGTGAAAATACTCTTATATCCATCAAAAAATTCTAGCATAACAATTGATATTGAACATGTCTTCTACATAGACTGGCAAGATTGATTACAATGCAGGAAATAAACAAAAGAGAAGGAAAAATCAACAAAACACCCCAAAAACCTAACTATGAGAAGAGGGGGCCCTCTGATCAGCGGCCAGAGCGCGGCGGATGCGCCACAGCTCGCGCTCGGTGGCGTGGTAGCACTGATGATACTTATTCGCTCACTCGAAAAGGGTATGAGCCTCACCGGTGACGATGGTTAATCGGTTCACCGTCTCAGCCAAGTCGGCCTTCTCTTCCTGCAACTGGCGATTCAGTTGATGCAGCTCGGCCCACTCCCATTTGTAGTGGTGCTTCTTCTGTCTCTTCCTTTCCAGGAGTCGATACAGATAGCTTATCTTCTCTCGGAGCACAGTCAGCTTGTCAGAAATCTTGAAATTTTCAACGAACAGAGAGATGTTCTTTCGCTTCACAAAATCGAGTTCTTCAAGAAGGGAGGAATAAGAAGCCATTTATGAATTGAAAGAAAATGAATCATACACGCACGTATATAAAGAAAATAGAGGCACGTGCCAAGGAATCAAAAGTACTAGGGTTTCCGGAGAAGCAGGAAACCCTAGAAGCCCAAGAGTCATTACAAGACAAAAAGCATTTATTACTATAAAAAATTACTCGGAGTAAAAATTCAAGAAACGAAAAAATACAGACCAGCCACAGAGGCGAACTACAGGTCTGACTAAAAGAAAAACAAGAAGTTATCCTAAGAGCCTAATTCTCAGCATCCAGCTCTGCCGCCAGCTGTTCCACCGCTCCCTCAGACAAGGCACCTGGAGAAGCCTCGCCTGGAAACTCACCCAGACCTGCAAAGGTGGGGGAGGGAGAAGAATCAGGGGGGGCGACTACGGCAAGAGCCAGGTCTGGTTGAGACTGCTCAGGCACGGGAGAGTGAAGGATGGATAAGACGTGCTCGGCGAATTCTGCGGCCCTGACGGTATGTAGGCGGTCTTATTCTGGGACGTAGGCGAATGAGGTAGGCTCAGGAGGGTTCTTCAAAGGCAAAATCCGATCAAAGGGAGCCCCAGGGTTGGCTAGGGCCCAGTTGGCCCATTCGTCCAAATCGAGGTGATAATAAACCACGGCTTCTAGGAAGAGCAGGGCGTAAAGCTCCTTGGACCCCAAGAAAGCTTTCTGGGCTTCTTCTTTGGCAGCCTGGACCAATTTCAGGCCCTCCTCTGAGTTTAGAAACTCGGTCTTCCACCCCTCCTTAGCCTTATCTAAGGCCTCATCTGCAAGGCTTCTCGCCTCCGCCAAAGCCTCGTCTCTCGCTTCTGAGCGAGCTATTTCTATCATCTTGACCTGAGCTCTCTTCACCCCGGCTAGCTCATCCTCTAGCTCAGCCAACTTATCCCCTTGCTTCTTTAGCGCGACTCCTCGCTCCTTGGCTAAAGTCTTGAAGTGCTCGTTCTTCACGGTTAGCTCCTTATTTTCCTTGATCACATCAAACTGGATCATGGATCTAGTGGCTCGAGTGGCCAAGAGGGCCTTCTTAGAGATAGCCTGATTGCACGTAAGAGGATTAGAACTTGGACAGGTAATGAAAGATAAAAATAAAGGAGAAAATTTACCCTTGCTTCGTCCTGGCACCAAGATTCCAGGAGCTCGCGATCGCTCATCTTCTCCAGTTCGGGCTGGTTCGCCGGCAGCATTTGCCTGCCCATAAATTTGAGAGCCACTTCTCCCGAACAAGTGAGGACCAAATTGATCGGAGGGGGAGCACTACGTGTAATGGGAGCAGTGACCGGTGCGACTGGACCACTCCGGGTCGTACGGGGTCGCTTGGATAAAGGCATCATGTCTTCTTCAGACTCAGAGGAAGGGCTCCTCACTGTTACAGAGCGTTGAGGCGGTCTGGAAGGGCTGGAGCTTGGCAAGCGGGGAGGTTGTGAACCCTGGACTCGGGGAACTAAAGATGAACCCACTCCGCGAACCACATCTCTGGATCAGCTTCCGCTCCTTTCTTGGCCGCAGATTCAAACATCTGGCGCATCATCCTTTCTGAAAAGAGAAGAGATAGAAAGATAAGACTTATGGAAATTAAAAGTATAATGAGACAGACCAGGATAAAAGGAATTTTACCGATCTCCTTGGTCAGAGGACCCGTCTCTGACTGTTCATTAAAGAAGTCTAGGACAAAGGTAAGAAGGAGATCAGTGACGTAGATGAGGTTCCCGTTGAGGGTAGAGATTGTTTTTTGCAGGCAGGGAGATCTATCCGCAGCGGAGGAATGTGGGTAAGAAGGTAGCTGTTTAATGGGCTTCATATGGAAAACCAAATCTCCATCACAGTGGACGAAGAAGAACTTCTTCCTCCAGGCCTTATTGGAGGAAGGGAGTTTGTATAAGAAATGGACTCCAGGTCTGGCACTGAGGTAGAAGCAGCCTGGGTAAGAGCTCTTTGCTTGAAAGAGCTGGAAGAAGGTGTGAGCTGTTGGATCTAGACCAGCGTAGTGCATGCCCAGATTATAGCACACCATGATCCTAAATGAGTTTGGAATGAATTGGAAGACAGGGATTTTATACAGAGCTGCGATCTCTAGCATCAGCGGGTTCACCGGAAGGCGCAAACCTGCCTGAAATTGATTGACGTAAAACGTCAACCAACCGGCCGGCGCCTGGCAAGCTAAGATACCCGTCGGAGGATTATAGGGGTCATGCTTTTCAGGAAATTTATATTTATGGCGTAATTCCTCAACGGATCTATCACTAAGGATGGAAGGGATTTTTGGATGGCCTAGGGTAGGCGGAGGATATTCTAACTCGGAGGAGATGGTGGTCGCCGTCGCCCGGGATGGGGATGGCGAGGATGAAGAAACCGCCGCTGCCTCCTGGGCAGCAGACGACGAGGATGATGAAACCGCCGCTGCCTCTTGTGCAGCAGACGATGGGGATGATAAAACTGTCGTCGCACCTGGGGTGGGGGACAGCGAAAATGAAGAGATCTCCACTATTTCTGGAGCGAAGGAGGGTGGAGGAGAAGACGCTCCCACCACCTGAGAGGAGGTGACTGGGGGAGCGTCGGAAAGAGGAAGAGACGACGACATTATGAGAGATTAAAGGAGAAAAGTCTTAGAAAGGTACCTGATCTACAAGGGTGTCCGGAGAAACCGAACTGCGAAGAGTTGAATCGGAAAAGTTCATCGGAGTATTAGAGAGTGGAGAGAGAAACTCGAGAATTATGTAAGATGAAAATATGAAAAGTGAAAGAAAGAGAAATTCTAGTGGGAATAAAAGGGAAGTGGATAAATTCAAAAAACAAAAATCGAGGAAAAGGGGATTTGATAGGATCCCCGCATTTAATGTGGGCAGATGAACAGTACCCTAGGTGATGAGCTGGAACACCAACCGTCCTAGGGTAGGTTGCATGCCGCTGACCTGTCAGTACTTGGAAAAACGTGTGAATATGGTAACCATTTGGGAATGTGGGCCGACACCACTAAATGCCAATAATTAGGCCTGGTCATCAGGCGGATTTCTAGGTATTCGTGCGAGTAAAGGAAATAATAAAAGCGTGTGGGACCTCATTTATTCCTGATGGCCCTGGAATGCTACAGCTCTACCCCAATCATTTCGGGGGGAGGAGTTGATGGGGCGTAAATAGGGCAGACCCGGATTGGGGTAGATTTGGACCTAGATAGACAAATAAAGGAGATCAGGATAGCTTAAGCCTTGGTAAGGTTTGATCTGGTTTTCTTAAGAGCAGAATAGATCAGGGAAAGGACCATCCCAGCCCAAGAATTGTCCTGAGCTGATAGAAATCTCCTGTGATAAACTTTAGAATGTAACGTCAAGGGAGGCTTGTCGTCCGGGCTTGTAATAAAATGGGAGAGCAGGACCAGGGGAGACCTGGCATCCTGACCCCCATCGAGGAGACAAGTGGGACCACTTGTCAGAGTTTGTTGCTTAACGGACCCTGATTCGCGGCCTTTGTTTCCGAGATTCCGGAAGGGGTCCCCACTGAGGAAAACTATAAATACCTCAGCCCCAAGGCTGAGAGAGGTATGTCATTCTTTGTGCATTCCTTGCTTTGTTCACCAGAAACACTCTATACGCTTTCTGACTTAAGCATCGGAGAGGTATCCATCGGAAAACCCACGGTGGTCCTTTTCTGACGTGTTTGTGTGTGCAGGTCGGGAAAAGTGCAAGGTTCAGGCATTGTCATATTTTTGGGTGAAACAATAAGGATCAACAAACTTAGTATGTCAAGTAACCCGCTCTAGACCCCACAATTGTGAATCTGTAGAACTTATGGTTGTTGAAATAAGTATCAGTAAAATAATGTTAAGTTTAGTGTTAAAACACCGGAACTAACATCATACAGTTTATAAAAGAAATAAGCAGCAGAATAGTAGATATGAAAGAGCACAACAGATTAAAGTTTCGTTCGTAAGCAAACGTGCTTACGAACTTGGGTATACAAACCCAAAAAGTATATTACCTTAATATGTTCAAGATCAAACACAAAGTAATAAAGTAATATATGAAAAACACTAGTATCAAGACTTGATACTAAAGCACTTGTGGCGATGCTTGTGATGATCTTATCCGTTGGTTATGCAACTTCGAAGATGTGTTTTGAATCGTTGCCTCAAGTCTTCTACGTGCTCGTGTTCTTCTTTCTTCGTCCCTTGCGTCTCCTTGCTATGTTGTCTTGTGAAAACCGTGTCGTCTTGCGTCTTCTTCTTATTTTAAATAGACAACACTCCTATACTTGGTAAACAAGTCTTAAACATAATCTAGGAAACTAAATAAAGTCCTAGACACAATCTAGGAAATAAATCTAGAGTCCTAATTTATTTTGAGTCCAAGAAAGGCAAATAACTACAAAAGGAAAATAAGGAATAATTGTCAAGAATAAAATTCTCAACAAACTACCTAATCCCGCACATGAAAAGACAATGTTTGTACTACATAATTAAAAAGACAAAAAACACCCTCCATGCACATGCAATCTCTTACATTTTGCTTTTGTTTAACAAATGTAAAGGTGATATGTCCAATTGTTTCAATTCCAATTTCTAGCGAGAAAAATGATAATCGAAAAGTTATTCTTCACATATATATATATAATAAGTTGTCTGAATTTTCATGGTTGAAAATTAAAAAAATTGTCTAATCTTCCACTTTTGACATAAATTTGTCTAATTGTAGTATATTTCTTATCGATTTGTATAAATATAATGAAAAGTTATTTGACAAGTTGTTTAAAATTTTCAATTTATATTTAAAAAACTTGTTCAATTTGCAATAAGAACTCACTAAACAAACATAATTTAAGTTTTTGAAATAGTCGAGAATTGGAAAAATGGGATAAAAATGATTCCATGCGTCCCCAATTTTTTTTTATTTATCACTCTTAATCCTCAATATAAGAGAGAGAGACCGGAAGAGAATCAGACCAAAACCGCCATTAGTATAGATGAATTTCTGTTTGACCTTCCCTTTTTTCCCTAAACCGGCTTCCCATAAATATAGTTAGATGTACTAGAAGCAATGCGAGCTTCACCTTTGCAGGACGGCCATTATTCTAAATTAAATTAAACTTATAATCCCAACTATAATTGTGATTGGCATTTTATATTTCAAATAGTCAGCTGAGAGAGTAACCCAAACTGCAAGCTAGATGATGCGATAAAAAAGATCGGTGCTTCAAAAATATGAGGTACTAACCTCAAATCTGAGATCAGCGACCTGAATAACTTTAAATTACGTCACAGCGACCTGATTGATCTCCAAGAGCCTCCTGGCGACCTGATCGATCCTGTAAAACAATACCTCAACCAAGGCGGTGGACGGCCCTGACAAAGGTCCTCCGATGCTTAAGTCAGAAAGTGCGAGAGATATTTCGAGAGTTCAAACGTAATTATTAACTTAAAACAAAAGTGAGGTCTGAACCTCTATATATAGACAATAGAAGTATTCTCCAAGTTAGAGTTACCTTCTCCCACTATAATTCCATAAATACCACAACCGGCTTAGAATTGGGATTTCTCATGTATGCTAAATTCCCATAAATAATAGATCTCTCGCTAAATTACCAGAATAGGCCTGGGCCTGTGATTCTTTTAACTTAGTCCGTTCAGGCCCAATAATCATAAATCCCAACCCCAATGCCGAGCTACCACTCAACGCCAAGCTGGTAAACCATAAGAGGTCGCTACCCTATATGAGAGCTCGCCACTCCTATACTCCAGGTCGCTACTCTTTAAAAACAACTCACCCAACTCTTAGAAAGAATGCTCCTTCCGAGAAATGAGGTTTCTTACCATAAATACCGGCATATATCTTGCATGAGTATTTAGTGTCATATCAGCTAGTCCCCCATATTCTGGCTGAATGAGGTATGAAGTCAGGTAGAATATGTAAAAAGTAAAAAAAAAAATGCATCGACCAGAAATTATATACCACTTAATCGAATTAAAAACTTTAACCATAAAACTGTACTCAACCACTTTGCTAACTTGCCAAGACATTATACCATAACTCATGATAACCCAGCTCTCGATATCGAGCTATAACATTATTCATCCAACAAGAGCTCGCCACATGAAATTGCGACCTTCAAAAAATCAACTCGCTCAGCCCCTCAGAAAGAATGCTCCTTCCAGAAGAAGAGGTAGCATATAATCCCCCAAATTATATATTTACCAATCTAAAATATATGTGGACCCATAATCATAAAAACCACCCTTTACCAACCTAAGTCATACGCGTGCACAATAGTTCAGCAAAATATAATCATAATTTATTTTGAGAAGTCAAAACACGCCACTCCTATCCATCACATCTCTTTAAAGATCATTAAATGCCCTCTGACAACATGTCGGACACGTGCCATCTTCCCGTTTTCTAGTAATATATTTAATACACTGGGCCAGAAATGAAAGGCCCAAAATAATCCAAGAAAACCCTACCAACTTCCCGCTTCTTTCTGCCGTTTTATCTTTTCACGCCGCCCAACACATATTATACCTTTCATTTCAACTCATCCTCACTTTATCAAAAACACAAGCAAAAACTCCATTTTTTTCTCTGCAAAAAAGCTTTCTTTCTCATAAAATTCTGCAAAAAAATTCACAACATACCAGGATTCATCTCCGAAGTCAGCAACTGCAATAATGAGTAAGTCACCTTAATTCCTCATCTTAATAGTGATTATTTTAATTTCTCTCTACAATTGTCGCATATGCTGAGTGTGTTTTTGGTGTTATTTGTCTCCCCGATAATCAATTGATGATGAGTCCAGCATCCTCCATTCCCGATTCGCAAAACCCACGACTTTCCCCCGACTCTGATTCCCCTGAAAACTCGTTTATCATTAAAAGAAGACGGAAAAACCCTCCTTCACCCTGACCTGGTTTGTATGACAAACCAGAAGGTGATGTTAGTTGGACCGAACTAGAGGCTCAGACTAGGACTTACACTGAGGATAGAGCCTTAGTTGAAAACATACCCGAGGACCCCTCTCCAGCCCAACCTGAAAATGAAACCATCTCTGAAGGGATCCCTATAATTATACCCAATATGCCCTCCACATCTCAATCCGAGAATTTCCTTGAGAATTCCATAACAATAGAACCTCCTTCTATTGTTGGCGACCTGCTTCCCCTACCCTAAGCCACTAGAGTAGTTAAAGATAACTACTGGGTGCTCCCAGATCGGGAAGATGTTGAAGGGTTCAAGATAGCTCTCAATCTCCCTAATACCGCTACAATGGTCACCCCAACTATTTTAAATACACCGCCATACGTTCTTCTTTGGCTTCAAAAGACCCGTCGAACTGACGGGCTACCAGTTGGGAGTCTGCATATGCTTTTACTTTCCTTGCTCCTAGGTAGCTTGCCATTTTAACATCCTGTAACACTGCCTCATATTCTGCCTCATTATTAGATTCCTTGTATCCCAGTTTGATTGCAAACTCCAAGTTATCTCCTTCCGGACTAGTTAAAATAATCCCCAATCCAATTCTTGATACCATGGTCGACCAATCAGTATACATTAGCCATACCTTTATCTCGTCATCTGGTTCAGATGGATACACCATCTCTTGCAAGAAATCCTCTAATATTTGTGCCTTGATGTCCGTCTGAGGTTCGTACACCACGTCATATTCGCTCAATTCCACCGCCCACTTCATCAGCCTTCCAGATACATTTGGATTACTCAGAACCTGCTTGAGAGCCAGGTTAGTACGCACCTTCACCTTATGGTTCAGAAAATATCGTCATAACTTTCTTGTCGTGTAAATTAGCGTGAAACCTCCTTTCTCTAACTCAGAATAATTCAGCCATGCACCTCTTAGCATTCTGCTAATATAGTAAATAGGTTTTTGCGTACCTGCGTCTTCCCTAATGAGTACAGGACTCCCGCGACCTCTCCCACTGATATGTATAAGATCAGGTCTTCCCCCGGCATTGGCTTAGTTAATAGTGGTATCTCCACTAAGTATTCTTTTAGCTTATCAAAAGCTTCAGCTGCCTCCTTGGTCCATTCAAACTTGTATCCCTTCCTAAGCGCCCTAAAAAGGGTTCGCCTTTCTCTACCGACCTGGAAATAAAATGGTTAAGACTAGCAATCCGACCTGTTAGTACATGTACTTCGCGCACCGTCCGAGGGTGCGGCATCTCCAAAACAGCCCGCACCTTTTTGGGTTGACCTCGATACCTCTCTCTGTCACCATATATCCCAGAGATTTCCTAGATCGCACACCGAATGCACATTTCCTTGGATTGAGCTTCATCCCATATTGTCTGAGTATAGCAAAGTTTTTTCTTAAGTTCTCGATGTGAGATTCTGCTTTCCTGCTTTTTACCAACATATCATCGACATACACCTCTATGGTAGACCCCAACAGGTCCTTGAACATTCAATCCACCAATCTTTGATAGGTTGCCCCTGAATTCTTCAAACTAAATGGCATAGATACAAAACATTAAGTTCCTATCGAGGTGACAAAACTCACCTTAGGTTGATCCTCCTTTGCCAATGGTGTTTGATGACATCCTTGTGAAGCATCCATCATACTCAATAGCTCGCACCCCGAGGTTGAATCCACCAGTTGATCAATTCGTGGTAACGGATAATGATCTTTCGGGCATGCCTTATTTAGGTCGTGAGAATATACACACATCCTCCACTTCTGCCCTGGTTCAGGTACCATTACAACATTAGATAAGTATTCCAGGAATTGGATTTCCCAAATATGGCCTCCCTTTAACAGCTTCTGCACCTCTTTCTCAATTATTTTTGTCCAGTTCAGCACCAAAATGTCTTCTTTTCTGTTTAACCGACCTCGACTCCAGATCTTCATTTAAGTGATGTTGCATGACCTCCGGGGATACCCCTATGAATCTCCACCCCCAAAGGCAAAAACGTCTCGGAACTCCCTCAGTAATTTTATCATCTCTTCCCATAATGTTTCTATCATTAGAGTTCATATCCTCGTAGTATATTCGGGGCGACCTTCTTCCAACGAAATCTCCATCAATTCTTCATGTGGCCAAACAAAGTTCTCTTGTTCTTTCATCTTCTTTGCACTAAGCACACCTTCATGTACCTCTTCCCCCCCTTTCTCGTTTGGTGTCACTCAAACCTTTTCTAACTGTCATCTGATAACATGACCTAACGACCTGTTGCTCGGATACGACCTCCCCGACTTTATCTCCCACAGGATACTTTATACTCATATGATATATAGATGTTACCACCTGTTATGCATTGAGAGTAGGTCGCCCTAATATTGCATTATATGTCGACCTCCCATGAACTATTAAAAACTTCAAATCCTTCTTTGCTTGTAGTTTGCCTATCCCTAATATCACTTGAAGTGTCAGATCACCCGCCGTAATCACTTGCGCTACATTGAATGCGTATATTGGTGTATTCACAGGTCGCACCCTCGCCTCCAGTTTCATTTGTTCCAGGAAATCCATATATATTATATTAACGGAACTCTCGTTGTCAACAAAAATTCTCCCGACCTCATATCCTGCTATTTCAGCTTCAATTACCAGCGCATCGTTATGATCCTCCTACAGCCCGCGTCGTTCATTAGGATCAAAAGAGAGGATAGGTCTTGTCTTTTGTGGTCGCCTACTTATACTAGCGACCTCCCATGGTCCAGGCCGAGCTGATTTGGCGTGTCTTTTTTGTGTGTTATTAGTATCGCCATCCGTTGGCCCTCCTGAGATCATGTTTATCCTCAATTCGTTACCTCCTGACCTTCTTGACTCATTCTTTCTCTGACTTCCTTGTTATGGTTACCTCTCGGTCTAATTTTGAGGTGGATCCCTTGGAGGTGGTGGGGGTAATGTCTGCCTTGGTTCCCGTGGCTCTCTATATTTGTATATGACCTCCTTTAAATGCCCGACCTTTATAAGCCTTTTGATTTCCTCCTTAAGATGCCTGCACTTCTCCGTGGAATGACCATAATTATTACGAAATAGGCAAAAGAGATCCGACTTAGGATTAGTAGAGAGTCGCGCACGAGTTTCTGGCCATTTTATGTCATTATGTATTAGTCGCTCCATGATAGTAAACACCTTAGCCTGGGGGTAGGCCAAAGGTATGAAATCCTTGTCTCTCCAGTTTCTCATATCTAGTTTAGGTTCTTCTATCCTCCCTGTACCAGCAGTTAGGAGCCCGCGTACTACCCGTCGTGGTTCTCTTCTGATTTCCGACCTCTTAGATAGATTACTTCTGGTCTCTGCGACCTCCGTACCAAACCGTATGTGATGCTCTTCTTCAGCTTCCTCCACCTGTATATATTTATTACATCGATCCAAAATCTCATCTTATGTCCGCGCAGCTTTTTTAACCATAGATTTGCGTAAATCCTCCCTTCTTAATCCCTGATGTAACGCCCCTACCTTCATTTCATCTGTAGCGTTGGGTACCTCTAGTGTGGCATTAGTGAACCTGTTAATGAACTGCTTCAAGCTTTCATCTGGTCTTTGCACCATTACAAAAAGAGATTGTGCAGTCCTTGTATGTTGCTTCACGCAGGAAAATTGCTTCAAAAAGACCGCCCGTAACATCCAAAAGCTAGTAATACTTCTTCGCGCCAATTGGTGAAACCAGCTTTGCGCGATTCCTCTTAAGGTAGATACAAAAGCCCGGAATGCCACAACATCCGTATATCCATGTAGGATCATTTCATTCTCAAAGAGTTGCATGTGCTGGATTAGATCTGTCGTCTCATGATACTGATATTCCAAAGAACCCATGTCCACTCACTACAAAAAAACTCAGCATTTCCGAGGGATTTTTCCCTCGGAATTAAGAAAAAATACCTCGGTTTTGGTTAAACCGAGGGAAATTCCGAGGGAAAAATTCCCTCGAAAAAACCTTCCTCGAAAATCAGTTTCGAGGGAAATAAATCCCTCGAAATTACAAAACCAAGGGAATTCCGAGGGATTATTTCCCTCGGAACCATTACCGGACAATCCCTCGGAAATCCGAGGGAACATTTCCCTCGGAATACTTCAATTTTCGAGGGAATAAAATCCCTCGGAATTCCGAGGGATTATAATCCCTCGGAAATTGAAAAAATCCGAGGGAATATATTTCCCTCGGATTTCCGAGGGAGTCCCATTCCCTCGGATTTTTCAAAATTTCGAGGGAACTTTCCCTCGGTATTTTTAATTTTTTAATTTTTTTATTAATTTTTAATTTTTTGTTTTAATTTTAATTCTTGTTTAATTATTAAAATTTCCAA
>BMAC01000046.1:848113-871075 GCA_014905375.1 Phtheirospermum japonicum | reverse complement strand
TGTCAACCTCGTTACTCTCCTCCTGGGAAGACGCACGCTCCTGCTCCTGGGTCAGATGTCTCTCGTACTCCTCCTGAAATACAACTCGTTATTAAAATTTTACGTTAAAATTAAAGAATAAGTTAAAAATAAAAAAGAGACTAAAGTTAATATTAGCAGATCTCGTGTCGATCCATGCGCCGTCTTTCTTATGGTGCGTACGTTTAAAAAGATCGTAGCACGTAGCCGGCGAACCCGTCTCCCGCTCCTGTATTCAAATAGAATTTTCAAATAATTAACATTAAAATTAAACAAATAAATAATATATTATTATATTATAAATGGCCGTTACTTACTATATCAAAGACATAGTCGATGGTAGATCTAGCACCCCCCGTGTGCTTCGACATCCCATTCCCCGGTCCAGCAGCCTCGCTCTTCCTATTCTTGCTGCACTGCTCGGATTTCTTCTTGTTCTCGGGCTTATCCCACTCAGTCTTCCAAGCCCTAGTTGAAATTGATGATATATAAGATACGATATAATTCATATGTTATAAATAAAAAATTCTAATTTAATAAAAAAAATACATAACAGAATCGTTTACCTATAGACCTCCTCGGTCAGGCACTCCGGTCGACCACCAGCATGGGAGGCAATATGCTGCCTATACTCGTTAAGCTTCTTCCCGTAAAGGTCCCCGATCATCGGAAAAAATACTTTCCGTATGTCTTTCTCACTATACACCGCCGGATCCCAATAACAAACCTCCTGCAAAAATAAAACATTAATTACAATTCAATTCAAACATATGATTGTGTTTTTACGGTAAATACTAATAAATTTGGATACAAAATAATAATTACCTTAAACATCTCCCACCAGAACGCCTTAATCTCCTTAGGGACCGCCTTATAGCACCCCCCGGCGGGATGAAGATCCCTCTCAAAGATGATACGGAGGAGAGTGGACACCCTCCCCAATGTGCTGTGCAGCCTGTATTCAATTGTATTTTTGTTTTTTTCACTCGGTAAAAATTAATCATAATGATAATTATAATTTTAAAATCATTGATTTACTTACTTCGCTCCTGCAATATAAACCCGAGTCATACCCCTCTGAGGTGGGACCAACTGTCATCGGATCCGTGATGTACCCGCGTCGGACGGGGTCTGTGATGAAGGTGTATGCGACGTTGGGGTCTGCGTCGGGGTCTGCGTCGCTGGATGATCAGTCTCGAGACCCATGTAATCGGTGTCGAAATCAGCTAAACGATGAGCCGACCCCATATCCGATCGACCTACGCTACCGAATCCTCGACGCAACGGCATCTGATAAATTTATTAGATAATAATACGAGTATTTTACAAAATACCAGTATATATTAGACACCAAACACATTAATAAACCCAAATTAAAAAAAAGTAGTTATAAAAAAAGTGTGTTTTACAATAAGAATAAATTACATATATTTCAACCAAACTAATCACTTTCACTATTAAATGTATCATCAAACTCATCTTCATCCGTATCTTAATTTGTATCTTGATCGGTAAGTAACTCTTCTTCTGTATAAACGCGTGCGGACGATCGACGCCCGACGCCCGTGGTACCACGACGCCAAGGCGCACCCCTCCCCACCACGGTCGTGAAATGATGGGACTCGTTTTTATTATTTACTAATTTTTCTATTTTCTAGGGTTTTTTTTCAATTTTTTTTAAATCGAAAAAAAATAGAAAACGCGCAATAAACGATTGACGTCCGACCCCCGTGTTTCCACAACGACGACGCACACCTCCTCCAATATCTAAAATCACGACGCTACGTCGCTTCACGTTTCTAACCGAAGGAGTTCATCGATCAATCGTATCTTGTTGTTGGTCGAACCCACGACACGTGAGGGCACGCACATGCTCGTTGGTATTTTAAGATCGAATTTGGGGTCAAAACCACCCCACGTGCCTAAGATGATAGGATCGGTTTCATTTTTACGATTTTTCTATTTTTTTCTATTTATTTGGATTTTTTTTTATTTTTGCCATTTTCGAGGGAATTCAAAATCCCTCGGAAATGTCAAAAAATAAAAAAAAATCCAAATAAATAGAAAAAACTAGAAAAAATAGGGTTTATTTCCGGGTCGCCGAGGCGCACCCCTCCCCGCCCCGGTCGTAATTTCTCGAGTCTTGTTTCTATTTTTTACTATTTTTTGGAATTTTTTTTTAGAATTCCATTATAAGCAAAATCGATCTTTAATAATTTAAGAGGCTAAAATAAGATTTATTTATTTATATACAAAAATATGCTATTCTGTTTTTTATTTTTTTGGCAATTTGTGATTTTCACATGACTAATAATAATAATTTAACACTATATAYTTGCAATAATATTGAACCGAAAATGAAAGCATACAAACTTACGTTGAGTTGATTGGTGGAGAAGCAGTTTTGAGGAAAGAGAAGAGTCCAAACTTGTACGGACGGTTAGGAGAAGCAAATAAAATTACCATGCCTATTTGTTAAATAACAAAATAGAAAAAAAAAAATCCAAAAAATAGTAAAAAATAGAAACAAAACCCAAAAAATCACGATCGGGACGGGGAGAGGTGCGCCTAAGCGTCCCGGAAATAAATCCTATTTTTTATTATTTTTTTCTATTTTTTACGATTTTAATTATTTTTAATTTTTTTAAAAAAATAATTAAATTTTCGAGGGAATGCAATTTCCCTCGGAATAAGTCCGAGGGAATCCGTTAACCCTCGGAATAATTCCGAGGGAAATTATATTCCCTCGGAAATTTAATTAATTTTTTAAAAAAATAATAAATAAAACCGAGGGAATCAAATATCCCTCGGTTTTTCGAGGGACTACTTCCCTCGAAAAACCACCCGTCGGTTATCCCTCGGTTTTTCGTTCGGTAAATATGGCGGGAACATTTGGCGCCCTGATTTTCGAGGGATTTTCCGAGGGAATGTAATTTCCTCTAAAAAAACCGAGGGATTTTTATTTCCCTCGGTTTTCCCTTGGAAATTTCCGAGGGAACGGAATTCCCTCGGAAAGTCCCTCGAGAATTTGCTGTTTTTTTGTAGTGACTTGATCATAAAAAATCTTACTCGAAAAAGCAGGTTCCTCATAAAGTACAAGTTGTCGAGAGGTGTCACAGCCTATCTCAATCGATCTGCAGCCGGTCGGTTGGTTCTTCCTGCATAGCTGTGCAATTAGTTGCTCACCCTTGTCTGAGCCACACTCAGAAGGCTCAGAAGCAGTACGGCAATTCTGCTCTTCCGAACCAGAAGGAGTAACATGAGTATCAGCGGCTTCAGGACTCATGTTCATGGGGTCGGGGTGAACGGGAGCGGAGGAAGAGGGCTCAGGGCCGAAGGGGACACCGGGGCTGGGGGTGGGGACTCATGATCGAGATCAGACTGTAACGCATTAAAAGCATTGGAAGTCATCAGGGCAGAGGTAGTAGTAGGGATATAAACCGAGCGGTGTTCTATACGGGTGCAGTCCTTCTGATCCTGAGAATCAGAGCGCCGAAGGGAGCGTCTAGAATTAGTCTTCTGCCAGTCATCGCTAATCACGTTTGGGGCAGTGTTGGTTTTGCGAGCGTGGCAAGATCCAACAAGGTGCCCCACCGTTTTGAAATACGAGCAAAAATTCGATAGGTTCTCGTAACCTAACGAGATATAACCGCAAAACCCCTTACGCCCAATCATGACCGTTTCCTGAAGGGTAAGATGAATATTTAACTCGACCAACACACGAACAAAGTGGCCAACAGATCAATTAAGGGAACGTTCATCGATTTTTAAGGGTGTACCAACAACCCTAGCGATATCCAAAATAAAAGATCGTTCCCATTATTCAATAGGCAGTTCATAAATGTGAATCCAAACTTGAGACGAGGCCGAAGGGACCTTGTAGGGGTTGAAGTCTGGTGTTTAGGGGAAGAGACGAATAGAGCAGGAGCCGAACTTCCAAGAGGATCTGGCAAACGCACGCGCTCTATCGTTGGTCGAGGAGAAAGAGATGCTGAAAAAACTTTTCCCAAGCGGGACAAGACTCCAAGAAGCAGTGGTTTCCCAAGTAGAGGTCAAGGCGGCCTTGCAATCTTCAAGCGAGAGGGGTTTTGAGCCTTTGGGTTGAATGAGACGGCCTATGAGGGAGTCATGTAGTTTCGAAACGCGACTTTGATAGCAGGATTCGTCAATAGTGACCGAAAGAAATACCCTTTTTTGATCGGAATGGCACCCAATGTCGAGCCCATCGTGGAGGGTAGAGTGGGTATGGAGATGGGCTGGGCCATCGGTCCCAAGGAACGAGGATCGTCATTGCAAGATAAAGGGGGCGGAAAATGGGCTGAAAGGGAGGGCCCAAAAGGGCTTGGGCCGATGTTGCAAGAATAAGGGGGTTGGATATTATTAAAGATGGGCCCAAGGTGGGGAGGGGGATTGGGCTGGGGCAGGCCCAAGTTAAAAGGGAGGTGGGTTGATGATGGGCCGTGAGTGAGAGGCCCGGTAGGGTGTTGGGTTTGGGGATAAGGTTTGGGTGTGGTTAGGTGGGAAGCAGCTAAAAAGTTTGAAAGGTTTGGCGTGGTTAATGGGTCATGCGAGGAAAGGTTGACCGCAAGATAACGACATGACATTGCAGGCGTGATGTCACGGGAATCTTGCAGCGCAAGAAATGGCTGGAGAGGGGAGACCCTGGGTGAAGAAGAGGCCGGCGGCGGCGGTACCGTCGTAGGGGCGGGGGAAGGGGCGGCCGAGAAAAAACCCGAGGCAAGACCCGTCGTCGGCACAGAAAAAGAAGGGGGCTAAACAAATCTCGCGGGCAATGAGCCAAAAGTGACGAGGACGGGAAGAGGCCCATGCACTGGAGAGGGAACAGTTGAAGACCGGTGGAGCTGAGGTGGCTGCGGCGATGCAGTAGGCAGGGGAGGGGGGTGTGAAGCTGCTACAGGATGAACCGAGGACGGCAAAGGCGAAGGCAGGGGAGCTGTGTTGCCGGAGGCCATCAGAAAGGGTGCCTGCTGCGACGTGGGGTTTGGACAGGGTGAAAAAGCCGTGGGAGGCTGTGAAACGGAGTGCGCTGGCGGAAAAGAAAAAACAGGGGGCGGCGTGCCAGGGGCTTCTACTGCCAGACTCAGGGGTGGCCGGAAGGGAGGCGGTGGGGCTGCTGGATGAACGGCAGTGGTGGTGACCGAAGAGGTCGAGCGGAGTGTGGCTGCAATGGCGGGAGAGCTGTGCAAAATGGAAGGCCAGACGGAGCTTGAGAGGTGAGCGCCGGGAATAGGGGAGCTGATGGATGAAAGCTTGAGAGCGGCGTGAATCCAGCGGCCAAGGTCTGTTGGAGGAGTGTCGGCAAAAGGGGAGCGGGCACGGAAAGAGCCATCGTGAATAGATCTTATTGGGGAGGCGCTGGAAGTTGCAACGCCGGCGAGACTGAGGTTGACTGCGGCGAAGTGTAGTTGGTCGGCCGGCAACAACGAGACGTGTGTCCGGCGGGAATTTGACATGGTCTAAAAAAAGCAGGGGGAGTGAAAAGATGATTTCCTGCGTTTCTTCATTTTTTTTTATTTTTTTTATTTTTTATCTAGAAGATGTTAAAGCCATATTTTTCCAAAATAGGAAAATAGGGCCGCCGGAAGTGAAGGAGATTGTAGAGAGAAGGAGGAGAAAAAAAATTTAGTGAGAGAAAGTAATGAAATGTTCATTGGGGTAAGATGTGGGGTTTATATAGTTGTTTGTAGGGGCAAAAATATCAAAAACGTCAAAAATACCGAAGCTTCCTGCTATGCAGTCGATCGACTGAAGGGCAGTCGATCGACTGCCCTTCTGCAGCTCTGTTACAGTCTATGTTGTTCAGTCGATTTGGGCTGCTTTCGGCTCGGTTTTCATCATTTTCCACCCATAATGTCCACCGGACAAATATAACTCTTTAAGCCACCTACAAAACAAGAATTTTGAACTTAAAAACCCAAAAATCACACAAGCATCTCCAACATCGTATACTTAAGGCTAAAAACATTAAAATAAGAAAATAACCTAATAACCTAAAGAAACGACTCAAAAATTACTAAAAACAACACAACGCTTTAATTAAAAACACGATAAAAATACCACAATTACATGCAAAACAACCACCCCACACTTATCGGTTTGTTCGTTCTCGAACAACGAAAAGAATCGAGAATGTACATGCAATGAATATTATGCAAAAAGAAAAATCCTTGTACTTATCCTAATTAATATGATGAAAGTATCAACTTATCGCCAAACATTGCTCGTATTACTCTTTCTCAAATGAAAACCAAATCGATGACTTCCTCTCAAATGGAATTTTGAGGGTATTCGCTCAATTCACTCAAGTGTTTGTTTAATAGGACGTGTATACACTCAAGCCGGACTATGCATTCATCTCGTCAAGATTTCACAAATTAGAAACTCAAAATCACCCATTGTACATGACCAAACAAGAATCGAAAGAGGTCTTTATTTTGGGTTATAATATTAGCACTTTGATAAGGTATGGAATATATGGATATAGTYGCTAACACACGATCAAACGTAATCAATAACACACGAAACCCTAATTTCTAAAACTCGAAGCTCAAGATTGCTTCACCCTTCCCAAATTACCAAATCTTCATTTGAAACCCTTTCGTTCCCTCACACTCTTTCTCGACTTTTATTTCACAAACCTTAGAAGCTTTTTGAATTTGCTTCTTTTTACAAAACTTAGCCTTTTTAAACATTAGTCTATTCACTTGAACGCACGCTTTATCACTTTTCGTGATTTGTGTTGGAGCTTATTTTTTTGTTCTCCCCTTTTTTTCTCTCTTTATATATATATATATATAAGAAACTCAAAACCCGAAACCTACAATTGATTTCCCACACATTTCTAGTCAACTAACATCATACACTCTCTCCTCACAATTTATGAAGATATAAGAGCTAAGCTCGAGCTCGGCTAACAAGAAATGGGGCATAGGCTCAAGAGGGCTCATTTGGGATTTTTAAGTAGCTTATATATTTGGATATGGCCGGAATAAGGGAGATGTATGTGCCTCGAGGTCATTTCCGAATTCAATCGAGGGGAAATCAATCCCCTCGGTTTTAATTCAATTTAAAAAAAAAATCCGAAAAAAATAGAAAACGCGTTGTATTCGATCGACGCCCGACTCCCATGGTTCCGGGACGCCAAGACGCACACCTCTCCTCCCCGGTCGTAAATTCTTGGGGTTTTTTTTTATTTTTTTATTAATTTTTCTATTTTTTCGAGTTTTTTTCCTTTTTTCATTTAAAATCGTAAAAAATAGAAAACGCATTGTTATTGATCGACGCCCAACCCTCGTGGTTCCACGACGCCGAGACGCACCCCTCCTCGCCCGTTTGTAATTTCTTGGGTTTTTTTTTCTATTTTTTACTAATTTTTCTAATTTTTTGAGTTTTTTTTCAATTATGAACTTAAAATCGAAAAAAATAGAAAACGCGTACTAAACGATCGACGCCCGACCCTCGTGGTTCCACGACGCCGAGACGCACCCCTCGCCCCCTCGTCCAAATCACGACGCTTCGTCTCTTCGCGTTTCCAATCGAAGGAGTTGATCGATCGATCGTATCTTCTAAGTTATTCGAATCCCACGACACGTGTGGATACGCACGTACTCGTTGATATTTTTCGATCAAAATTGGGTCAAAACCACCCCCACGTGCCTAAGATGATAGGATTTATTTTATTTTTACGGTTTTTCTATTTTTTTTCCTTTTTTTTTAAATAATTAAAATTTCGAGAGGATTGATTTCCCCTCGGTTAAGCAAGGGGAAACAACACCCCTCGGTTTTAAACCGAGGGGAAATCAATCCCCTTAGTTTTAATTCAATTTTAAAAAAATTCCAAGGGGATTGATTTCCCATTGGTTTTTGTAATTTTTTTTTTTAAAAAAAAATAATAAATCTTCGAAGGAAATTCTTGCCCCTCGGTTTTTCGAGGACTATTAGCCCTCGGAAATAATTGCCCTCGGGAATCCTTCGGTATTTCCTTCGGTGATCATGGCGGCAAATATTGGCGCCGTATTTTCGAGGGAAAATATTTTCCTCGGAAAAAATCGAGGAATATTGTACTCCCTCGGTTTGTCCCTCGGAAATGCCGAGGGGAAATAATTCTCTCGATTTATCCCTCGAAAAGCTGCTATTTTTTTTGTAGTGTTTTCGACATGTTCATTTAGACATGCCAGAACAATCTTATTACATTCTACCATATGTAACCAAATATCACGGAGTTGTTCATAAAACTAGGTTTGTAACATAATTCATGTCATCTTCTTAACTCTAACTCAAAGATTTTCTTTCCACAAACTTTATTGCTAATTTTGCATATCACAGTTACCAAATTTAACAATATTATGATAGCACGAAAATAATTAACAATTAAAATATAAACCCTAATCAAATATCAAAACACAATAAATTACTCACGAATAAACTCTAATAAATCTTTTAAAAATAAGTGTTTTTCCTTATGTCGATTTTACTGGACGACATGATCTCTAACCTTTTAATTGGAGCTTCGCCAATGGTGAACCAGAGGTGACCCCATAAAGCGCTCTCTCTCTCATTATGCTCGTATTTTCATTTTCTTGTTTTGGGGGTTGTGCTATGAAAATGCAAGGGGCATTTTGAAAAGTTTAGGGTGGTGGCAAGTTTAGTAAAAAAAAAATTTTGAATATTGGGGGTAGTTTTAGTAACAGGGGAATACTCAACAATTTGTTGGGTAACACTTCTCTTTTGTTTTTTTTTTCTCAAACAAAATTGTTTTAGTCAGTTTATTCATTGTTTATTAAATATTAGGGTCTGTGTAAGTTGAAAATAAGAGAAATCGATAGCTTATTCATGTCATTTAACTTTTTTCACACTTATTGTCAATCGGGTTAGCCCGCTCATTTTCAATACAACCCACTTGGACCGTTGGCCTATTCGGTTTGAGCCTATTTTAGTTAGAGTTTTGTCGGGTTCTAAATCAATAGTCCCAACTATAAAGTTTTGATTTTCAAGCTGACAAATTTTTAAATTTTTTTCGATATATAAAAATTATATGTTGATAACCCCTTAAACTCCCGATTTCAATACACTAAACACTAACTAAAAATATAAGAAAAAAATATTATTTAACTCATCAAAATAAATATTATTTAAATCATCAAATACAATTTCAAGTGTAAATTGTAACTAACATAATTCATCACCAATTAATTGAGTAAATTCTTTTTAAGTACAATATTAATAGTCCAAGTCTTTAAGTATAAAAACATAAAATATGAAATGTCCAAACACATGATTCATAACATGATATAATTTAAGAACTCTAAAGATTAGAAATGTTCTACGAATTAGCACTCTTTCAGGAATATATTTATTTGTATATGTAAAAGTAAATTTCATCATTTAAGGGTGATTAAGGTCATGACTTAAAACCCCAATAAAAGGAAACCCGCAACAACTATGAAATTAGCGCACACGAATAAAATGTCTTAACACTATGAGAAGATAGAAGAACGTGCACTTATTGAATAAAGGGGAACATACCACCTCAAAGGGAAATATGAGAAAGGAAAGTATAAAATTCAAAGACACCAACATACTATTCTCTAATTATACACACTTCGAATATAACGGCCCTCCATAAAACAAATAATTACCCCAAAGTTTATCAAGCTTTGGGGTAATTGTCACATTATAACACTCCGGTCTCTCGTGGAAACCCGCAAGTGTTGGTGCAGAGTGTAGATTATTTTCCAAATCAACCACTTGTATATTTCGAATAAAAGCTGCTTTTTTATACCCTTCTCCCGGTAAATGCCCACTACCCATTCGGGTTGTCGAGTGGCCCAATGTTCCTTCTCTTAAAGTAACTTCTCCCCCAAATTGGACCACACTTGCATGATCTTTTAAAAGTGGAAATAAGGATGATGGCCAATAACCAAGTATAAAGTGACTTACTTGTACCCACCAATTACCATTTTTCTTATCCTACAAAAAAGAAAAACAAATTAAACAACATAAGAATTATTCACACGCGCTAAGACAAATTTATGTCTTCAAAGTTTAATATTACTATTTTAGAACATGATACTCGCAAATTAAAAACTTGTTCAAATTTTAAAGTTAATACCATATAATATTGAAAACGAAAGAAACTACACACATGAAGTATTTTGCATTTTTTTAGGAGTACTAGCACAAAAGTTCATTTATGAAATTGATTTTTAATTCGTGACTTTTCAAAAAGTCCTCAAATTCCTATTTGCTATAATTGACTTTTGGAGGTATGATTTATCGTAAGTTTATTATCGTATTTATTATATTTCTCACATATATTTTGCATTACTTTTTACTTGTATATTCATCTTCACTTGTAAAATAAAAAAGATAATAACTAATATCTTAATTGCAGTTCAAAAGTTGAGTTTTGCCAAAGTTGAGTTCATGAGGTTTGTGTTTTTATCTTGAATCCCAGTACACCTAATACTATTTGTGAATTGCTATTAATTATTTCATCCGTCCCAGATTTAAATAGTTGATTAATATAATTAAAATATTATCCTTTTCATATATGCATCTATGATTAATTAATTATATATTTATTGTGTTACTCACTTTCCGTAAATTAATTTAAGTAGATAGAGTAATTAATTTTATATAATTAATTAGGAGTGTAATTAAAAATGTATTGGTATTCAACTATCAAATTAGGGTGTAAAAGAGTAGGGCACGAGCAGGAGTATACTTGTAACCTACTCAAATTCTATTCGGTAGTGTGTTTGTAGTGCCTAACTGACGAATATACGGGTACTAATTATATTATTATTATTAGTATTAGTATTATTGTTATTAGTACTTATTGATATTATACAATATATAATAATATATATATTAATAACGTCTTATATAACTTATGTAGTATACTATATTATATTCTATAAATTTAAACATTTATGAAGGATAATATTATATTGTTGTACTGAATTGATTTATCCGTGCTAAAGAAAACTTATACTACTACGTCGACTAATCCTTTGATATCGTCAAATATACATAATATTTATATTTTATTATATTATGTATTATTAACATATTATACAATAAAATATATGTCATGTATAATATAATATAAAATATTAAAATTATAATTAGGTGGCAAATAGGGTAACTGAATAGAGTAGTGTAAAAAATTTGTGATCATAACTTAACCATACTCGATATTATTTATATCGGGTATTATGTTACCCTATTCAAAAACCTGAACGGATAATTTGAACCGTCTGATAAAATTGAAATATCTATTTCACGTGATATATAGTTATTTTCCATGTAATTGTGGTATTTTTCTCGTATTTTTAAGTAGATTTTAATGTTGTTTATAGTAGTTGTGAGTCGTGTTTCGTTAGGTTTTTAGGTTGTTTTTTTGTTTTAATGTTTTGAACTTTATTTATCCGATGTTGGTGATGTTTGTGCGATTCTTGGGTTTTTACGTTTAAAATTCTTGTTTTGTAGGTGGCTAAATGAACTAGATTCGCGCCAAGACATTCCAGCATATGCCCAGGTTCGAGCCAAGGCATTGAGGCCGAAATCCGTGCCGAGACGAGAAAATCGAGCCGAAAGCAGCCCGAATCGACTGCAATCGATCGACTGACCACGGATCGACTTAGAGAGCTCCGAATCGACTGTTCAACAGTAGTCGAATCACTTGGAACTAGAGAAGTCGATCGACTGCTTGACTGACGATCAACTGCCAGTCGATCGACTGAGAATCACACAATCAACTGAAGACGGCTAAATCGACTGCTCGGCAGTAGCCAACTTCAAATCAGCAAAGCAGTCGATCGACAGCCTGTCAATCGACTAATACTACAGTCGATCAATCGCTACACGGAGGGTTCGGGCATTTTGACGTTTATGCCCCTAACAACAATATAAACCCCACAACTTTCACCAACAAAAGCATCCACTCAGCACCCAACTCTTGCATGTGTTTGGGATTAACTTTCTCTCTAGTTTTTAGATTTATTTTCTCTCTCTAGTTTTTAGATTTTAATTTCAAACTTTTCCTTGGTTTGTAAGCCTAAGAAGAATTCAAGTATTCCCTTGGATCTTATTTTGATTGTAATTTCATTCAAACTTTTGGATTCTCTTTTTAATTTAAGTAAGCTTTCCTTTATTTTCTTCCTTGTTCTTCAATTTCCTGCTTGTTCTTTAATTTATGCATTTTGCCTTAACTCTTAGATTAGTTGTTAGATCTTGTGAATTGGCTATGGAATCTAGGTGAGTGACACACCAAGATCATAGATTGAGTCCTTGATCGTTTTTTTGTTTTTTTTGAGTATTTCATATGCTTTATTTTGTTTTTTTTTTCATACATAGTTTTGTGTAGGATCCTAGATCTACTCTTCGTTACTAGTTATTTCTCATAAATTTTTTAACTTTCAAGTCGAATTTTGTTGCTCTTTCCATTGATACTTTTGATTTTTGTTAATTTGCATTATTTTAAATTTCATGATCATGCATGCATAGTAGTACCTTAGACTTTCATGCTTGTACTTGGTGAAACTTTGTTTTTCCTTGCTTATTTTCATTATTGATTGCAATTTCCTTAAGGCAAACACTTGAGGCATCCGACCAACTTGCATTTACTATCATTATACTTCTTTTACTTGATTTAATTTTATTTATTTTCATTTTTCCTCTATTTTCTCAAGTTAAAAATACATAGATCACTATAATCAATCGAATTCCGATAATACCAAGCCATGACCCCACTTTTATTTCAACACCACTAAAAACTATAAAACAATAGTCACTAATGTCCCACCTGTTGCGTTGTGTCTATCATTTTAGGTTAAGTCACATAGATTAAGAATATCATTTAACAGGTAAGCTTTGGACAAAACTCATTTTTTGATTTCTCTCACAACAATCTCAAACACTTTTTAACTTTCTATTTATAGTCTTTTTCATTTTACCCTCTCAGTACTTGTCAATTACCAGTCTCTTGCCCGTATTTAGCATTGGACGAAATTTACCGTCCGACTAAAGTTGCATTTTCAAACAACTCGACTCGCAGACAATACCTCGTGATGCAACAGGATCTGAACACAACGAGTTTATCACCTTAATTTGAATTTGATACAAATTTTTATTTATTGTAATAAGCTAGGACTAAAAATATCATTTAATAGGTAAGCTTTTATTTAATTAAACCTCCATAGTCGATATAGAGGTACAGTTGAAAAAATTGTTAGTTATCTAGTTAATGTAAGACTTACATGAATTTATAAGTTTAGATAGTGAAAGACAATGAAACCTCACTTAAATAGTTATGAGTTCTTCCTCCATATTGAATACATTTTTTGTGTGGAATTGTACCAAGTTCACACACACACACACACGTGTGTGTGAGTATATATATATATAATAATTATAATGTTAGTATATGTATGGCAAGTATAATAAATTAAGTGATAAAATTGTAGAGTTTATAAATTTATTGTACTCAAATAAACTATATTTGGTAGGGTATATTTTTTTTTGAAAAGTTCGAACTCATCTCATTTATTACTATTACAAACGTTTTAAATACGCTCATGAGACTTTTTATTTTTATTCTTCTTTTAACCTTTTTAGAAAGTTACATCATTATGCCATTATGTATTTTTAAAATAAAATATTTGATCACCTTTTTTCCTTATCACAATTTGTTTACTTGAATTCAGACTTATTTATTATTATTCAATTATTGAAAATAAGCGTATGCTATAATCAATGTGACTGATAATACAACAATAACTAGAATTACAATAGTAATATTTTTAAAAAATTAAATACTATCATAAATATTATTATTTTAAACATGTATACTATGGTATAGTTTTAAATTTTTTATTATACTTTATCAGTTAAATTTGTCAAATATTTTTATTTATTTCATTATCATCTTTATCTACCAAATATACCTCTAATGAGTTTAATACTCTCCGCTTCATATTAAGTGTCGTTTTAAAAGTTAGATTTTGCTTCAAATTAATTGTTGTCTTAGAACTTTTTACCCATTTTTTCCAACTTTATCCCTACTCATTTAAAGAAATAAAATACATTTATGGTAGTAAGATAATTATTAGTAAAGAGGTAAGCAAGTTTAATTATGAATATTATTAATTGATTAAGGGACATTTAATACAAAAAAAAAAAAAAAAAAAGGAGGAGTAATATACTTATATAGAGAGAGACAGGAGTGTAAAGATAGTGCATATATTTACCTTCCACACAGAGAAAGTAAATTTCTTGTTGTGAGCCCTTGTACGATGAAAACTGGCCGCATTCCCACTCCAAGTGCTATTTGATTGTTAGTCTGAACAAAGGCCGGGGCAATCCAGATTGAAACAGCCTGTTATATTAAACGCATCTATCTGCTTGCACGGTTCATTAAAATCATGATGAATTCTAAATAATTAAGTATATATTTCTCTGAATATATTACAATTGAAGCACATCAATTAACTAGACTTAAATTATACTAAGTGATTAGTAAGTAGAAGAATCAAAATTAAACTTACAGTCCAACGAATGAAGAGGCCTAGGATACGTCTCACGATATCCAACCTGTGGGATAATTAATTGGATTAGCACAATATATACTCTGAAAATAAATGAGGTTAGAAAAATGGGTACATGCCTTGTAACCAACTACAATTGAGTTGAGGGTACCATCCTTGAATGTGCCATTCATCATAATCCACATTTGTGATGAGCTGTATTCACTTTCGCTTGTCAATTCGAGGAAGCCACACATTTTACAGTTTGCTTGAGCTCCAAGAAACTCTCCCCTCGCAGACCCTAACGCATGCTAAACACAGTTGTAGACGATAAGCAAAGGACATAGATAAATTGAGAACAAATAAGTATTAATGGTTTAGTACAAATCAAATTTCTTTAAAGACATTTGCTCGAAATTATATATGCCCTCATAAAGTTTTCTCTCTCTTCTACAAATATCTATTAACATTAGTGAGTATTTATATATTATTTTTCTTTCAATAATATTCATATAAGAAAATAAATTATGTGTCAATTTTAATTATAAACTAAATGTAGAATTCAGCTAATTATATTTATTCCTCTCGATTGTAAACAAGACAAGTACATGTAGACTTTAGGTATTATTATTATTATTATTATTATTATTATTATTATTATTAATCGTTTGTTGAAAGACGAGTGTTGATGTAGAATCGTGTTTTATGTTATGAGAACATTGAAATAATATATTTATTTATCCAAAATAATTTGGGGAGATAATCATATTAAGTCTGAAAGTGTGTGAATGTTGTAATGAATTAAAACTTGAGAAATGACCCCCACATTAGAAAATAGATGGAAATGGCATTGTTTATACAAAGACTCCAAACCATGAATAAACTTGTGCGAGCATGAATGGCTTACCCACGTCGAAGCCCAAGTTTTGTTATTTTCTGAAATAAATTAATTTTATTTTTAATCACAATAACTATTTTTGAACAACTGAACTGCTTTATCGCAGAACTAAACCAGTCTTTGAATTAATTTGAAACATCATAATTCATTTTATGGAATAAATTAATTTTTATTTTAAATTTAAAAAATATTTTTCAAACACTTAACTGCAAAATTAAGTTAGTCTTTTCAATTTTGAATTTGAAACATTAGAATTCATAATATTCATCATGGAGTACGTAAGGTATTTAAGTATTTAAAAAGATAAATATTGACCTCGATCGAGTATTTTTGTTTCCAGAGCCGGTCCAGGACCAATTGATAAATAATGTCCTAATTATATTTCATTTTATAACAACAAATTAGACATATCAAAAACAACTAAATCCAAAATAACACGCAAAATATAATTTAATTATATAAATAATAAGCTAAAAAAAATAATTTAACCTGAATTTGAGATAAAGTTATTAATGTTATATTAGAAAACAAAGACTCAAATTCAAACTTCTGACAACACACACATATATTAATGTAATGATCAATATCCTAAAATTGATTGTACACAAAGTAACTCGTTTATTAAGAGAATCAAGGGAAAAAAGAGTGAATAAAATTTATAAATAATGATAAAAATGATTTTAGTTTCAATAATTATTAATTAATTTGATCGTTAAAAACAGTAACGTGTAATGATCGAGAAAAAAAAGAGATGGAAGAATCTTTTTTCTAATTTTGAGAATTTTGAGAATCAAAACAAAAAGAAACACCTCAAGCGGCTATTTATAATTTTGAGAATTTCTTGAATTTAATATGTAGATCACACCAGTTTTTGCAAATGACCTCGCAGACATAAGTATTATTAGAAAAAATTGTATTTATATGATTTCCTTATTATTGTTTGTAAATCATTTGCATATCTTACTTTCTCATTATGATGGTAGTATTAATTTAGATAAATTGTTAAATAGTTCTTTAAATGAAAGTTCATTTGTTAATTAGTTATTACATTCAATTTTAAGTTAAATAATTTCTCATTTTTGTCAAATAATACAAAAATATGACATGAATACTCTTATTATGGAAAAAGCTACTAAAACTAAAACCAAAACTAATAATAATAATAATAATAATAATAATAATACATTGGGAAGTAGGGTGGTTGCCGCCTGCCCCTGCAACTGTCACCACCGGCTATCGATTTTTTTTTTTACAAATTTATTTTATGTCCATTTTTTTTAAAATTTTATATGTATGAAATCTCTTACTATATGTTTGAAAGTTTCTTATATAATGTCCAAAAAAAGTTTGTTCATCATAACTTTTTTACTATATGTTCGAAAATCTTTTACTCAATATTGAAAAATTTCGCTCAAGAAAATATTTATTACTCTATGTCCGAGTTTTTTACTATATATTCGAAATTTCCTTATTTAAAGCCTATAAATTTTCTACTCAATGACAAAAAATTATTTACTTGATTCCAAATTTTTTTTGCTAGATGTGCAAATGTTGTTATGTAATTTTTACTTATTAAACACAATTTTATTCTTTTTTTTTTTTTCTGCCAAAAGAAAATAAAAAATCTTATTCAATAGCAAATTATTGTTATGTGTTTCTTACTTAATACATTATTAGATAATTTATAACTTTATGTTCGAAAATGTACGAAAGTTTTCTTACTTAATTCTTAAAAAGATTTTTGTTTCCTGAAATATAACGAAAATTTGAGTGTACCTCCTAAATTATTTTTTTATTAAGTTACCTCCTAAAGTTTGCGTTTTATTGAGTTTGCCTCCTGAAGTCAATTCAGGCCAAAAATCTGTTGGACGTCGTTCACGTAACTTACACGCGAGGGCAACAGCGTCTTTTCCGTTATACTTCTTTTTAAATTTTTTTGTTTCCTCAACTATTTCTTTTTTTTTCTTTCTTACGTTTCCTCCTAAAGTACTTTTCTCTCAATTTGCCTACTTTGGCCAGATTTGCGCTAAAAAAAAAAAAGAAAGTTAAATACTGATGGAATAAACCTAATGAATTATACCTTAGATAAATAATAATAATAATATATTATCAATATTTTTTAAATATAAATAATATAATTTTTAATATAAATAACATAATTATAATACTCTTTTAAAGACTACTACCACTAATAATAATAATAATATAATTTATGAATTTAGTTGATATATCTTATTAATATAAATATGTAATACAATTTTTTTTCAATAACAATGACAATAAATATATAATTATTTAAAACATTTAACAAAAATATTTTTTCTAATAGTGTATTCACAATTGTCTCTAATTAGTTAATATATATGCTTGATTTTTGATAAAATATTCTCTTGACCACTTACTTCCTTAAATTTTTTCTCTTCAAATTTTTGATCAGAAATTGCTTTGAGAACATCTTGCTCAGTTGTTCTTTTGATTGGAATTGTGTTTTCTGGGCAAGATTCACCTGACATGCTCCAAACCTGAAAGATTTCTTCAAACATGTTGGTGTTTGATGTGTTGTGCCCTTTTGGCATTTCGGGTGGATCCTGCATGCAGATCATATATTATATTTGTGCGGGCCGGACACTAGAGAGATCTTTAACTAGCATATTTCCATAATAAATAACATAAAATAAAGGGTTCACCGTTAGTGGTTTTTGTCCTTTTAATAGAGGATGATCAAAAGTTGGTTGCAGATGAGATAATACACAGTCGATGAGATCACCATCACTCTATAACAAAAAAGAAAAGAAGAAACGTTAAATGAGAATAGATATAAATAAGATCGATGTGTGTAGGCGAGCACTTCTACTTTCGAAAAATATGATTTTACCACAACTGGAGCGAAAGTAGATGAAAATCACAAGTTAATTGTGCTTGCAATAAAAATTAAAAACTAATTAGGTTAATACATAGTGTTTGGTTGGAAAGTTGAATATTATGTAAAAATCAAACTAAAAATAGGAGCTTGAATATATAAATTAGCATCCCCCTCTCGCCAATTTTTTAATATATAAATTTATTTTATTTTTTAAAAAATAACACAAATATAATTTATATTAGTGATTGAAAATATTCTCATTTCGCCCTTCAAAGCTCAGAATTATTAATATAATTATTATTTAGTATTTGCAAATCACTCCTTGCAAAAGACAACGGACAAGAAAATTACCTGAATTGTTTTAACAGCCGGCTTATTGATTTTCTCCAAAATGGCTTTGATATAATTCGACATTTCCGACTTATTTCTAGGTCGAAAAGTATTATTGAGATTCACTGATTTTACCGAGCAAGCGAATGAAGTAAAAAATAGTAAAAAAACAAAAGCTGAAATAATTGGTGAGATCTTGTAGCAATTAGAGTCCATTTTTAAGGAATTTTATATTTTTTTTATGAGTAAGATAAATAGCACAAAATCACAATACTACAACACAAACTCAAAGATGGATGGTATAATTGTTACCCTAATTTGTGAAACTTTTCGTGGTGCAGGGATATAAATATGGGGTTATGACAAAGACGTGTAATAATATATAATTACTTTACTTTTTATTTTATTTATTTTTGTTTGAAGATAAGAATTTAATAGAAAGAGAGGGATAGGAGTGGTGGTGGTCACGTAAGACTATCTCACCATCTATATTCGCAATTACACAAAACATTGACCACCAACCTATCAAGTATTTAATAATTTTTGTCTTTTTTATTACTCTCCTTATTCCATAAAAATAGTCTAGTATTCTATTTTTGCCCGTCCCACAAAAATAGTTCAGTTACCATATTTAACATATCATTAATTTTTTATTTGTATACATACCCTTAATTAATATTTTTGAAATACTAATTTTCTACCTCGTAAGTTGAGAATTAATGATTACAATGCAAAGTCTTATTATTCCAATAACAATTATACTAATTCTAACACTAATTTTTATAATTATTAATTGATATCAATAAATTCGAGAAGGGTATAATTGAAAATACTAACTAAGTTAATGACTTAACTATATAAACTATTCATTTCTTAATATGTGTGAAACCAACCGCAGGACCATAATTATGGGACGGAGGAAGTATATATCTAATGTTCTAGAGAACTTGACCATTCGCAATTACACCAAACATTGACCATCAACCTATCAAGTATTTAATAATTCCTGTCTTTTTCATATATCTAATGTTCTAGAGAACTCAACCAGAGCCGGTGGTGTCCTGTAGATTTGTGTGGAATTTAAATTTCATACAATTTTAGATAATTTTAATTTAAAATTATGTAAACTTTATAAAATTATGGTATTCTCAACTTAAGATTTTATAAATTCTATAGAATTTTTGCATTCTCAATATATAGTGAAGTTTTGTATATTTCATTAAATGATAGATTTAATGGAGTCCTATTAAATCTTAAATTAAAAATAAACTTACACAATTCCTACCAAACTCTTGTCGCTTACCGTTGAAATCTTATGTAATTCACTTTTTTTATTCATAGTATAATATATATTTACAAACGCACGCACGCGCGCGCGCACACACACACACACACATATATATATAATTAAAAGATATTATTTTATCACTCTAGTATTAAAATAATTATTCACCTATTTTTCTAATTTTTGAAAAAAAAATATAATCAATCTATAAGGAAAGAAATATTCATTTTAATTGAAAAATATTTATTTCTTCTTGATTTCTTTTTTAAAAATCATCATATTTCAATATAATATGATATTACAATGATTACCTTAATCAAATTATCATATTTGCACATAAAGTATAATGAAAACCTATTATTAATTTTGTTTATTTTAATTTATAAAATTATGAAATATTCCTCTATATAAGAAAAAGACAATGTTAAACTTTATATTTCTTATAATCATAGTTTTTTTTTCTAAATTAATTTTTCTTACTTATTAAGTAGGAAGACATAGCATTCATCTTGTAATAAAAATAAAATAAGAGAAAAATCAATATTGCCAAATTTATAAAAATAATTATTTTTAAAATTGATTATTTGAAAAAGAAAAAAATAACTAATTAAGAAATTGGTAACATAATATTATTCTTTTTCAATAGTTCATATTTTTTATGATAATATTGTACAATAAATATTATTATTGCACCCCCGCGCTGGAGGCCTGCTAGAGGTACATTCTACTAAGTTGTGATAATTGTTCTTGTAAAAAAGAGTTATAATAATTCTAATATATAAAAAATTCTATTAAAATTCACATAATTATATAATATAGTTCCATAGGACTCCATTAGAATCAAATGATTGCGGTTAACAAACAGGCTAATCTGTAGTCCCCTTCATAGGTAGCTAAGGAAGTTTGCCCTTTCCGAAGTTTGCCCTTCATAGTCCCATGAGATTATCCATAGACTGTATAGAATTTTATAAAATAAATATTCAATAGAATTCCATAATATTCCATGTTCAGAACCACCCTTAATTCTTATAACCTATTCATAATCATTCCATCACAATAGTATATAAATTTATTTTATTGTTCTTTTTAAATTAAAATATAATTGATTGTAATAAAGAAAATCAGGTTAAACTAAGATTGAAGAAAATACAAGCTAATAAAAAAAATGATAAATAAATAAAAAGAAATCAAGAACACAAATTATTGTTGAATTTCTTCCATATACCATAGCTGAAAAGCATTGTTTGGACTCACTAAGAAATGAGAGAAAAAATAATTTTTAGTAGGACGAATTGATGATATATGCTGATAAAATATAGAATTTCACTGTGTATAACAATTACATAGTTAGTCTCTATTTATAGAAAATGAAAAAAAAAATGAATTTTGGTGTATATATATATATATATATATATATATATATATATATATAAATAAGCATATTACACTATTTGAGAAGAATGTTACATTGTAAATTTTTTGTCTTTATTAAAAAAAAATAAAACTTGAATTACGATATCTAGATTTCACCAAAAGGAAAAAGTAAGAAAGAAAAGAAAAGAAATCTCAATATCAAAAACTCACAATTTCAGTTTTTCTTTTTAAATCGCCATGACGAATTCACACAATTTTGTCTTCTTTGTGAAACCGTCTTTTTATGTTAGAAATTTAAATTTTAAGACAATGTAACTATAAACTAATTTATGCATATTATGAAATAAGCAGTTAGGTCAGATTGACGGGTCATGACCCGTTAGGCAATCTGACCCGATACTCTAATTTATTAGTTTTTGAAATCAAAAGTATTGATTTTTCATAAATATCTCAGATTGACGGGTCATGACCCGTTAGGCCATCTGACCCGATACTCTAATGTATTGGTTTTTGAACTCAAAAGTATTGGTTTTTCATAAATATCTGACTCGTGTTATGATGTATTGATTTTTGTATTAGTATTACGATATATTAACTTTTTACTATAATGTATTAATTTTTTTACTATAATGTAACAGTATGAAATTTTGGTCTAACAGATGATCCGTTAGTACGGCCTGACATTGCGCGAAATAATATTAAAAATATGAATTCGAGTATTTAAACTCACTAGTATTTAAACATATCAAATTGTATTTTATTATTATTATTATTAAAAACTTACATGTAATTTGAATGAAACTTTCCTTCTAGATGGTGCTTGATATTGATAGTCTAATAAGGCGTTTACCCGACAAAAAGAAAAAGGTAATCTATTCAAAAAACCCAATCTTAACCAATTATTATTATTATTAAAAACTAATTATTATTATTATTATTAAAAACTTACATGTAATTTGAATGAAACTTTCCTTCTAGATGGTGCTTGATATTGATAGTCTAATAAGGCGTTTACCCGACAAAAAGAAAAAGGAAAGATATAATGTCGATATACGAAGCCAAAAGTTAATCATTGCCTAGTAATTAGTTCAAAACTTGAAATAACTGGTCGAAGAAATTTAATGTATACATGTCGATTGGTCAAAGTGCTACATCACCATGGTTTTTTTTTTTATTTCTCATTTACTAAAAAAAAATTATAAATTCCAAATATCGTATAATCAATTAACTTTATTTATACCCGTATAATCCAAATACATACTATTCAATTAAAAATTATATTCAAATATCAAATTTTCCCTTACACCTTAAAAGACTATCACACACACACACATACACTCTTAAATTTTGCAGTTTTACAATATAATTTTCCAAAAATTTATGAGAAGTAGTATGTAATTCTCAAAAAAATTTAATTTTATGAATTTTTCAAAATTTTTAAAATTCTAATAAATTTTGCTAAGTAGCATGTAATTTTTTCAATTTTGTTAAAGTAATACGTAATTATTCAAAATTTGTCAAGTAGTATATAATTTTACTAAAGTAGTATGAAGTTTAATGGTGACGACTGACGGGATATGGTAGGTGATATTGTCAAATACTATGTAATCTTGTCAATGTATTATGAAGTCACAAGTGTAGTATA
>BMAC01000046.1:809166-845164 GCA_014905375.1 Phtheirospermum japonicum | reverse complement strand
TAATTTTAGTCCTAATAATATAATTAATGAAAACAACAAAAATAATATACTTTATTTTTTTGATAATTTTAGTCCTAATAATATAAGTTAATAAAAACAACCTAAAATAAAAGGCGCAATAATATAAAATAAAAATAATAATAAATATAATCTGATAGCTAATAGTAATTATCTTGTCTGTCATAATATGAATAATCTCAATAATATAATTAAATTAAACAAGCTATAATAAAATCCTAATAATATGAAAAAAAAATAGTAAACATAATCTAATGATATACAAATTAACTTAACATGCACCCCGTATATATTAATGCAAAATCCTCCTAACCTATGTGTCTACTTCGTGATGATTAAGAAAATAAAGTATATTATTTTTTGTTGTTTCATTAATTATATTATTAGGACTAAAATTATAAGAAAATAAAGTATATTATTTTTTGTTGTTTTATTAATTATATTATTAGGACTAAGATTATAAGGAATTTAAGTATATTTTTAGTGATTGTTTAGTAATAAAGCCATTTGACATACTGTACTTTGAAGCCATGCGCTAACTTTGGCCTTGTCTCAACCCCGTATCAATTGGTACTCTCTTGTCCCTTTTGTTCACAATAGAAGGTTTTGTCTACGTATTTTAACTTCATATTGTTAGACTTTTTATTTTAGGTTTTTTTATTTATTATATTATTGGGTTTAGTATAATATGATAAGGTAAGTAGTATACTATTAAATAACTTTTCTTATTTTTATAATTTCATATTATTAGGTTTTGATTTTAGGTTATTTTATTAATTAATTATTGGAATTATTAAATTATGATAAGGTAATTAGGATTCTATTAGGATTACGACTTTTTATAATTTATTATTATATAGAAAAAAATATAGTATTAAATTAGATTTATATGAGGCTCGGATGACACGTAAGCAACCGAAGTACCAGAATTTTTTATTTGTTAAACAAAGTATACGAAGCGGACATATAGGATAGGATGATTTTGCATTATTATATAGGGGAGATACATATATATATTGAGAACTTAGAAACCTGCTATGTTACATAAGATGTGATGTTATTTATAAAATGTGTATATGCTAATAAGATAATGGTAAAAATCAAGGAAACATAAAATTAGTAATGTGAAAATATAAATAGCATTTTGTATTATTTAAATTAGCATCACATATAAAGTATTATAGCGATTTGTAAGTCCCAATATAGGGATTCGTTTCTCACATGATTCTAATCCTATATATATATATATATATATATATATATATATATCACTACAAAATAATCCAGCGGTACTGGCGGTTTTACTGACGGATTTCCTGGCAACATACTTTGCTGGCGGGTTTGCTGAGGCTTTGGTTGTCAGCAATTAACCCCCTCAGCAGCCCCTCATGAATAGAGCGGGAATATATCTCGCGTATTTATCCTGACAGCCATGCCCGTAAGGATATTATATTTTATTTTAGAAAAAACAAAAATATATACGCTGACGGCCTTGCCCGTCAACGTATAAGTATCGAGTATCCTGACAGACATGGCCGTCAGGATTCTAAACCTAAATTTCGGCCCTCTCCTTCTCTCCGCCTCATTTCTGTCGAACACAAACAAACAAAAAAAAAAACTCCAAAACTGCAAAACCGCCTTCGACCACCACCACGCGTGCACCCTCCATCGCTGTCGCCGCCTCTGCTGCCTGAAGCCACCTCCACCGCCTGACGTCACTCCTCCGCTCGTCGCTCACTGCTCTGCCTCCGCCACTGCCTGCCTCCACCGCCAGCCTTGAAGAAGGTAAAATTTTTTATAATTTTGTTATTTATTTTATGTAATTGTTTGTGGTTATTTAAGGTTATATATTTATTTATTTTATATAATTGTGGTAATTTAAGGTTGATTAAAATTTAATTAGTGTTTAAGGTTAATTATTAAATTTATTTGCAATTAGGGTTTCATTTCTAATAAATATTTAATTAGTTTTTAATTATCAATTAGGGTTATATGATTGTGTTTATTTAAGGTCATTGATATTATTTGTTTAATTATTATGAATTAATTGTCAATATTTCTTGATGTTTGTTAATTGTTATTATTCATTTATTATTATGAATTAATCTTTAATTGAATAAACCTACAATATATTCATTTGATAGAATATACGTTAATTTAGCAAATATAAAATAAAACTCTATTTTTCTTAAATAAAAATCTATTTTTTAAATAAAAATCTGTTTTTCTTTAAATAAAATTCTTTTTTTTTTTTTGTTATAAAAAGACAGATTTTTATTTAAAAAAAATAGAATTTTATTTAAAGAAAAACAGATTTTTATTAAAAAAAACAAAACAGATTCTGATTTTTTTAAAAATAAAAATCAGTTTTTTATAAAATAAAAATCTGTTTTCTTTTTTTAAATAAAAATCTTTTTTCTTAAAAATAAAAATCTACTTTTTTTAATAAAATAAAAACCTGTTTGCTCTTTTTTTTATTAATATTTTTTTTAAATCAAATTTTTGATTTAAATAATTTTAATATAAATTGTAGTTATATTTATACCTCAGTTTACAATTTATATAGTTTGAATTTTTGTACCCACAAATTATATTATGATATATGTATGCACACATTATATTGTTCAGGCATGGAAGGCCGTGGTGATCGGTCGGGATTTAATTTTGTTTATATATATTATTGTCATTGATGTTGTTGGTTGTATACCGTCGGATGTTGACGTGGGTTACGGCGCCGGCCGGGAGGCGTTGTCTCTCCAATAGTTGGTTTTCAAAACTTTTTTAAAAAATGTGATAGGGTGCACGTGGTTTTATTTAAATTTTCAAAATATTTTTTGAAAATGTGACTGTGGTAATTGCTTATTTGGAACCTTGGCGAAGTGACGCGATTCATATTGTTGTAGAGAATCAATTATATATAGATCACTCGTTTGAGAATTAATATCAAATAGAAAAATTTGAAACTAAGTTTCGAATTATTCCAATGTTCCTTAGATCCGTTTGAGATTGAGTATCAAATATAGAGTTTGATACTAAATTTCGAATTGTRCCATTTTRYGAKAGTTTGAGAATGTGACTTGTAGTATGGTTATCTTATGTGTATGTTTTTTTTTTTAGTTTTGAAATTTTGGTTTCTGCATCTCTCGAATTGTTCTCGAGTGCACTGAAATATACGTGTACTACGAGAGCTAAGGGGAGATGCTGTCGAAATTTTGAATCTAAGAAAAATGCATATTTTAAGATAATACATACTACTAAATGTCACATTCTTGAATGAGATAGAAGCCTTACCAAATATAACTCGAATTACTCATTCTTCTCGTAATGCTGCCGAGATTTTGCCACCTTCTTTAATTCTAGAATCACGAATAACACTCAAAAATATTAGGATGGCTGATAATCATAATTGGATGTACAAATGGAATATTGCCGGATTTCTAAATCCGGCTTTCGTGGTTGGTGTAGATAATTTCGTACAATTTGCACTCACGCATGATTCTGTAGAGAGGGACGGTGATAAACTGAAATGTCCTTGCCCACAAACTAAGTGTAGGAACTTTAGTTATAGGTCTATCGATGAGATAAAATGTCACCTCGATACCAAAGGGTTCATTGCTTATTACTACGTTTGGACTCATCATTGGAAAACAGATCTCATCTCACCGCCTGCTGATATTGAATTCGGGGGATCATCATCAAATGCGTACGTCGATATGGTGCAAGATGTTGCCGGTCCCGATTTCTACGAGAACAGAGCTAAGTTTGTTTTTCAAAGATCTGAGTGCGAGAGTCATTAGAATTGCTGATATGAGTCGTTTAGAGCGTGACATTCCCATAATACTCTATCAACTTGTGATGATATTTCCACCAAGTTTCTTCGATTCAATGGAACATTTGCCCATCCACATACCATACGAAGCGAGAATTGCTGGTCCAGTGCAATATAGGTGAATATATCCTTTCGAGAGGTATCTTCGCAAGTTGAAAACCAATGAAAGGAATAAAGCGTGTGTTGAAGGCTCTATAGCAAACGCATATCTAGTTGAAGAGGCGTTTAATTTTATTTCTTACTACTTCGACAATAATGTCTCCACAAAAAGGACAAACTTAAATCGTAATGAAGAAGTCCAAAATAATTAAGACGACGATCCAAACATTCTATCTATTTTCAAAAACAATGGTGAAGCTTTCTCAGATGCAGGGAAAAGATTCATGTCGGATGAAGAATTGGCTGAGGCACGAAGATATGTGTTAGTAAATTGTGTTTGTAAGGCCCAATACCAATATAATAAGTTTATTAAGGTAAATTGGATTATAGTGTATAATGAATTTTTAATAATTTATCTAATTATCATCTATTTGATTTATATTAATTTTATTATATCAATTAGGTGATATATATAATTCTATGTGTTATATGGTACTTGGGTTATTTTTTTTAGAACAAGCCATCCCATTAATCCCATTAATCCATTGGATCAAGTCAAGTCAATTTAACCAAATTTGTTTTAGGTCCATTTGATTTAAAATTTTGGCCCAGCCTGTTTTTAAGCCCAGCTCATTAACCCATAGTATATAATATTTTTCCCTTCACAATCTTGGCATCAAAAACTCATTTGGTAAGAATAGTTCCTCTCTCTAGCCATCAGCTCTCTCTCTCTCTCTTCGAGAGTTATTTTTTTCTTTTGCTGTCCCATCTCTGGTCGCCGCCGCCGGCACCACCGGCCGCCGTGTCGGTCGCCGGAAAATGAATTTTTTGTCAGAATCTTTTTGTTTTATTTTTTTCACTCTTTCTGCTCCCTCCTTCGGATTAGAACAAAAACACAACAGAATGTTTCATTTGTTTTCCTTTCATTTTCGCACATTACCTCCTTGTAGCCAACGGTTTATTTAGACTCGTGACAAAAATCCAACCGTCGGATTATAACCAAAATAATACTGTAAATAGTAAATTAAATAAGGTTTCCAACGCGACCTCCGGATCGACGATTGGAGCTCTGGATCATCAGAAAAACACCGGCGAACTTCCTGTGCGATGCCATATTTCGGGCCAGCGCCGTCGAACTTCGCCGGCTAATTTCCGGCGAATGGGAGGTCCGAAATTATTGTATTATATATCGATTTGTTCGTATCGCTGAGTAGTATTCGATTATATATTTAATTTTGAGAACCGAGATTGGATAAGTAGTGACGGAGCCTCAAATCGCCGGATGCCGGCAATCCCATTTTGACTATTTGGAATATCAGAATTTAATTAACTATATATTAAATGAAAGCCCTCATCACCAGGAACATGATTCCGAACTCGGTTTGTGACTCTGGTAAAATTTGGATTGTGTGTGTGTTTTGGGTGTGCGTGAGTGTGTCGTGTTGTGTTTGTGCGAGTGGCCGCGTGTTTTGTGTGTGTTTGAGATGTTGTTGATGTCGTGGTGGTTGCCGGAGAGGGTCTGGCCGACGAGTGGAGAAAAACGAGCATGGCTAGAGGTTTTTTTGAAACTTGGGGCTGAACTGAAATAGGTCAAAAGTATAGGGGTGGATTTTTTGAGAATTAGATATAGTTTTGGACCCAATTGAAGATTTTTAAAACTTCAATTTGAACCCTCTAGTTTTCAATGTAGTCCCCGAAATTAAGGTTTGATTTATTTCGAAATTGACACCAAATCAGATTCTTTGAAAGGGCAGATTGACCCCACAAACTATTAAAAGTTCTTAAAATTATATTTTGACCCTAATTACTTTATTAGTTTTTCTAAAACGTACAACTTTCTTATTTTTGAGGCGAAATGGGTCAAATGACTTCCAAATGATCTCAAATTTGAACCATAGCTTCGTTATAACATTATCCTATGTAAGACATATCTAAAATTACAACTTTACCCTTTGAACCTCTAAGTTCAAGAATCGAGGCGAAATGCCTTTATTGTACTATTACGCGTCTTATTATATTAGTTTTATTTTCAAGTGTCTTAGGACCTTATATATTTATTTAATATATTTATATTATATTTTAGGACTGTACATAAGCTTTTATCTAGAAGTGATGAGGCATTTCATGTACTAAATCGGGAACCTCGTAAAGCCATCGTAGTTATATGCTTGATTCTGGAAAGAACTTCAAAGAAGGTGAGCAAAACTTTCTTAAATTGGGAAGTTTGAAAATTTCTCAAATTATAATGCGTTGTTTGTACTTATCTGCGTGTAAAATATTTTTAAATGAAAAGTTTGAAATTTTCCAAACCAAGAAGCACTTGTTGCTTAAACATATTTTTCTGTTTGTATAAGTCTTTTGAAAAACAGTATTTTGAGGAAAAATATGCAAGCATGCATTGCCCTTGTGCTTGTGCTTAATCATAAGTCCAATTATATGATTTTATATCAAAGGTATCATTTGAACTCGACTGTTGTTATTGACTGTCTGTTATCGTTCGTCTATCAACTATATTGTTTGTAACTGTTACTGTACTGTCTGTCTGTCACTGTTACTGTCTGTCCGTCTGTCATTGCTACTGTCTGTCAGGCACGAGTATTTTTAGCAATCAAGCCAGCAGGTTGCCTGTGGTTCTTGCTTGACTACTCGTGGTACCTATTCCTATTGTTCCTGGTTGGGTGGGAGACGACGATAGGATTTAGGTCGTAGATTGGGTATATTCCGGAATATGACGTACCCTTGGTTTGAATCCCATAGCTAAAGGGACGTCGAGCCTAATGGGAGGTATAAGGAGATTAAGGCTTCGGCCTGGAGTGTCACCTTTCATGGTGAGCGGAAACGTATGGGTCATGTTTGATCGACATTGATTCTACGTTTATGTGAGTTAATTCGTCTCGGAAGCTAAGTGCTATGCGTGGGAGCCACCTCTAGAGTTCTTCGGGAACTAAGTGCTACGCGCGGGAGCTACCTCTAGAGTTCCGTACCCAAACACTCACTCATTGGACTGACTGTTTTAGAACGAGACAGACTTTCATGTCTGTTCAACTGTTAACTATTTCAATTGATTTCTTAAGAACAAGTTAGTATTATATGTTTGTTCTAAATGTGATAATTGGTTAGTTTTTGGAAAAATCTATTGTTTAAACTTTCTAAAATATTTTAATTTTGATTAAAATACTGAAGTCATAAATTGATTGAATTATGCGTTTGTTGATGACTAAAGTTTTGTTACACGCATGAAAATGGTTTTTTGCACACCAAGTGCTTTGATTATTTTATGAAAATTACTTTATTAAACTCTTGTCAGTTTTATATTTCAAAAAAAAATTTGCATTTCATTTGCTTGCCCTCACTGAGCTCTTTTTGCTCAAGCTCTCGTTTGTTTTAAAACCAAACTCTCCAGATATCGGCGATAACGCGAATGAAGTTGACTTCGAATTTCAAGGTGAAGACTGACTCGTCTAGAGCTTTCTTGTGTCGACTTCCTTTTATTGTGTTTTTACACATATGAAAATGAATTTCAGGTGAGAGTTTGTTTTATTTATTTATTTTGTTACTATTAAGGTAGTATATTATTTGGGGTGTTACAGATGTGGTATCAGAGCTTGAGTGCAAAAGGAGTTGCACTTAAGCGTACCCAGGATAGGGTCTTTGGCCTGTGATTGGAATGTCACTGCCATTCTGAACTTGGAAATTAGAATATTAATAATGACTTTGGCAGAGTAAGAAGTAACTACCTGCTTATGTCAATTGGATAGTAGGTTGACACGAGGATTTCTCACCTTTAGATTTTCAAACTTGAACATCACTTATTTCACCACGTAACCAACCTCCTTCTAGTTTGAACACTTCTCTGAGCTCTTGTTTATCTTGAAGAGTTGTTCTTATTCCAAGAGCCTAACATTTTAATTACTTATAAGTCTTCATTAACTTCCTTGAAATTTAGATTTTAGCATTACTTTTCTCTTCTTGCTAATCTCAACTGAAAGCTTGATTAGCTAAGCAATTCCTACACCATGATGTTCTAATGAGAGTCCAGACCCAACTACCAATTTCAAAGGAGTTATAGACCTATTAAATTCAAAAGCTTCGTCAAGAAAGTGTAGCAGTTGAACTTACATTTGTCACTGATGCTGATTATTAAGATGAAACATTCGAAAAACTGAAGAAGAAAAGTTACATAAGATTACTAGAGGCTTGGGGCCTGAGTTATAGAAATAATTACTCGCGAGTGATATTCGTACTTATAGTTTCTCGGTCCAAGCTGCCGCAAGAATCGAAAGTAGATTAAGTCGATTGGAACCAGTAACTCAACAATGGTTTGGAAATCAAAGTAGACGGGTATGGGCACAATCTTATAAGAAACCACAAAATTTCCAAAGACCTAAACCTCAAGGTTTTATAAGAACACGGAAACAATCTGAAGCTTCAATTTGCCCTCATTGCAAAAGTTCAGGTCGTTCCGAGAATAATTGTTGGTTGAAGCAAGGAAAATGCCTTTATTGCGGAAGTGAACAATATCAAATTAAAGACTGCAAAACAATGATACGACCTGTTTTTACTCCAATAGAAAGGTCCACCGTGAGCAATAGGGATAAGAATCGTCCTAAGATGCAAGGACGAGTGTTTGCGCTAGCAGGACAGGAGGCTCAGGAGACAACTGATGTGGTAGAAGGTACACTTTGTGTATCTAACCACCCTGCTAAAGTTTTATTAGATCCTGGATCGACACATTCTTTTTTTGCACCATATTTTACTTGTCATTTGGATGCTTACTTGAAGCAATTACCTTATGTTCTAGAAGTTGTTACTCCTATGGGTAGTAGTCATGTGGCTGATAGGGTATTTGATAATTACGAGGTGAATATTGAAATAAGCTGTTTTTGGATTTAATCGTGTTACCAATTTTAGATTATGATATAATCTTAGGAATGGATTGGTTATCTCGACATTATGATCGCATGGATTGTCACATGAAAGAAGTGAAATTTTGTGTTCCTGGACAACCAGAATTAATGTTGTCTTGTAAAGCTAGAGTTATCTTAGCCCCACTGATCTCGGCAGTCAAAGCAAGAAAATCATTATTTAGAGGAGCGAAAGGATACCTAGCTTATCTAATCAACAAACCGGAAGACAAAAAGGAGCTCACTAGGGTGCCAGTAGTGTCTGAATTTTTTGATGTCTTTCTTAAGGAGCTCACCTCATTACCTCCTAATAGAGAGATTGAGTTTACCATTGATATTCTACCGGGAATGACGCCCATTGCTAAAATGCCATATAGAATGGCCCCGTTAGAATTGCAAGAGTTGAAAGCCCAGGTACAAAAATTACTGGAACTAGGATTTGTTCGTCCTAGTACGTCTCCTTGGGGTGCCCCAGTGCTATTTGTGAAAAAGAAAGATGAGACTTTAAGATTGTGTGTTGATTACCCAGAGCTTAATAATGTCACCATAAAGAATAAATATCCTTTACCGCGAATAGATGAGCTTTTTGATCAATTACATGGGGCAAAAGTGTTTTACAAAATGGATCTCCAACAGGGATATCACCAATTAAGAATTAAGGAGGATGATATTTCTAAAGAAGCTTTTCAAACCCGTTATGGCCACTATGAGTTTGCAGTGATGCCGTTTGGGTTTACTAATGCTCCGACAACATTTATGGACTTGATGCACCGAGTGTTTAGCCCATATTTAGATCAATTCATAGTGATATTTATCGATGACATTTTGGTGTATTCCAAATTAGCGAAGGAACATGAGAAACATTTGAGAACTGTGTTAGAGATGTTACGGAAACATAAGTTATACGCCAAGTTTAGCAAATTTGAATTTGGCTAATCGAAGTGGCATTCTTAGGTCATATCATCTCGGGATATGGAATCGCGGTAGATCCATCTAAAGTACAAACTTTGTTAGATTTGAAAAGACCTGAAAATCACTATGGACTTTGTCACTGATTTACCAAGAACTAGGTCTGGAGTTGATTCAATTTGGGTGGTCATCGACTGTTTCAGCTCACTTTCCACCTATGAGAAAAGTTGACAGTTTGCAAAAGCTTGTGCAATTGTACATAAAATAAGTAGTTAGATTACATGGGATCCCAATGATATTGTATCGGACCCAAGATTCGTATCTCGATTTTGGAAAAGTTTATAAGAGGGACTTAGAACCAAGTTAAGTTTTAGCACAACGAATCATCCTCAGACAGATGGACAATCTGAGAGAACGATCCAAACCTTAGAAGATATGTTAAGGGCTTGTGCTTTAGACTTTTCAGGAAATTGGGATTTACATCTTCCATTAGTAGAATTCGCCTACAACAATAGTTTTGAAGCAACTATCGGCATGGCACCGTATGAAGCTTTGTATGGCAGAAAGTGTAGATCACCAATTCACTGGGAGATTGATGATAGGTGGACTCCAAAACAAAAAAGAGAATCGCAATTTGTAGTTGCAAAAATAGACCTTATTCAGGAGGCACTAGACAAGGTTTGACTTATAAAAGATAGAATTAGAACAGCGTAAAGTCGACAAAAGACCTATGCTGATAACAGATGTAAGGACTTAGAATTTGAAGTGGGAGACATGGTATTCCTCCGATTATCACCAAGGAAAGGTCTTATTCGATATAATAAAGGTGTTAAAATAAGTCCTCGATATGTGGGTCCCTATCGAGTGACTGAAAGAATTGGTAATCTAGCTTATCGTTTGGGACTTCCTAGTCCATTATCAAGAATGCACGATGTGTTTGACGTTTCTCATCTTAATAAGTATAATCCTGACCCCGACCATATCATTAAGGACAATATTCCTAGATTCGAGAGGATCTCACCTATATCAAATCACCCTTACAGATTATCGATTACCAAGTAAAGAAGTTACGAGGCAGGAACATACCTTTAGTTAAAGTATTATGGCAGAAACATAATAGACCTGAAGAAACCACGTGGGAATCGAGGGACGACATGTTTCAAACTTATCCAGAGCTATTTCGAGAGGGAATTTGGGGACCAAATTCCTTAAAGGAGGGGTGTATGTAAGACCCCATACCAATATAACAAGTTTATTGAGGTAAATTGGATTATAGTGTATAATGGATTTTTAATAATATATCTAATTATCATATAAGTGATTTATATTAATTTTATTATATCAATTAGGTGATATATATAATTCTATGTGTTATATGGTACTTGGGTAATTCTTTTTAGAACAAGCTATCCCATTAATCCCATTAATCTGTTTTTAAGCCCAGCCCATTAACCCATAGTATATAATGTTTTTCCCTCACAATCTTGGCATCGAAAATCCATTTGGTAAGAATAGTTCCTCTCTCTAACCATTAGTTCTCTCTCTCTCTCTCTCTTCGAGAGTTATTTTTCTCTTTTGCTGTCCCATCTCCGGCCGCAGCCGTTGGACCACCGGCCGCCGCCGTGTCTGTCGCCGGAAAATGAATTTTTCGGTAGAAGGGGAGAAAAACGAGCATGGCTGGAGTTTCTTTTTGAAATTTGGGCTGGATTGAAATGGGTCAAAAGTATAGGGGTGGATTTTTTGAGAATTAGATATAGTTTTTGACCCAATTGAAGATTTTTAAAACTTAAATTTGAACCCTCTAGTTTTCAATTTAGTCCCCAAAATTAAGTTTTGACTTATTTTGAAATTGACCCCAAATTAGTTTCTTTGAAACGGCAGATTGACCCCACAAACTTTTAAAAGTTCTTAAAATTATATTTTGACCCTAATTACTTTATTAGTTTTTCTAAAACGTACAACTCTCTTATTTTTGAGCCGAAATGGGTCAAATGACTTCCAAATGATCTCAAATTCAAACCATAGCTTCGTTATAACATCCTCCAACGTAAGACGTATCCAAAAGTACAACTTTACCATTTGAACCTCTAAGTTCAAGAATCGAGGCCAAACGCCTTTATTGTACTATTACGCGTCCTATTATATTAGTTTCATTTTCAAGTGTCTTAGGACCTTATTACTTTAATATAGTTATATTATATTTTAGGACTGTAAATGGGCTTTTATCTGGAAGTGACGAGGCATTTCATGTACTAGATCGGGAACCTCGTAAAGCCATCATAGTTATATGCTTGATTCTAACTTCAAAGAAGGTGAGTAAAACTTTCTTAAACTAGGGAGTTTAAAAATTTCTAAAATTTCAATGCGTTGTTTATGCTTATCTACGAGTAAAATATTTCTAAATGAAAAGTTTGAGATTTTCCAAACCAAGAAGCACTTGTTGCTTAAATATAATTTTCTGTTTGTATAAGCCTTTCTAAAAATAGTATTTTGAGGGAGAATATGCAAGAATGCATTGCCCTTGTGCTTGTGCTTAATCATAAGTTCATTATATGATTTTATATCAAAGGTATCATTTGAACTCGACTGTTGTTATCGACTGTCTGTTATCGTTTATTTGTCAACTATACTGTTTGTAACTATCACTATTAATGTCTGTCTGTCTGTCATTGTTACTGTCTGTCAGGCACGAGTAGTTTGGGCAATCAATAGAGTAGGTTGCCTGTGGTTCTTGCTTGACTACTCGTGGTACCTATTCCCATTGTTCCTGGTCGGGTCGGAGACGATGACAGGATTTGGGTCGTAGATTGGGTATATTCCAGAATATGATGTACCCTGGGTTTGAATCCCATAGCTAAAGGGACATCGAGACTATTGGGAGGGATAAGGAGATTAAGGCTTCGGCCTGGAGTGTCACCTTTCACGGTGAGCGGAAATGTATGGGTCATGTATGATCGACATTGATTCTACGTTTATGTGAGTTAATTTGTCTCGGAAGCTAAGTGCTACGCGTGGGAGACACCTCCAAAGTCCTTCGGGAACTAAGTGCTACACGCGGGAGCCACCTATAGGGTCCTTTTATTTCAGGGATGTTTTCTCTTTCCTTTCCTCTTTTTAACTTTTGATTTATTCATGACAATCAAGAGATTGCCGAGATTTTTAGAGAGGGGGATGGTTGAGTATGATTTATATTTGAAAATTGTGCAAAAATTTGAAAATTTTGACATCATTAATTGCTACTTCTGCGCTTAATTATGTTTGTATGGCTTGCCTGTCGAAGTTAACTACGTATGATTTGATGTTCTTGGTTTTGAGCGTGTATAAGTGCATAAATTTTGATAAATTATTATTTATATATTTTAAAATAGTACTGGGACGAAATTGATTTCGTAAAACCTTAAAATCAGCGTCAATTCAAAAAATTTCCATGCAAAAAGCCAGTGAGTAGCCTTAGTGTTTATCATCTTTGCATGTGCTTGAATAAGTTTCCGTCTTGATATCTCGTTGAAATCACTGTGTGTAGTCGACTTTGGAAATGAGGTTAAGGCACAAATAAAACCCTATTCCGGTCATATACATAATTTTAGCCACTATAAATTCCGAATGAGCCAATCATAGCCAAATGATCCATGCCTTTAGCCATAAGTGATTTTATTGAGTTGACCCCTACTAACCCATTAAAAGCGTGGGGTAGGAGTTCGTTATTTTTATTGGTTGTTAGTGCTTTGGAAATTTACCAAGGATTTATGAAATTTTTGTAATTAAGGACCACCATCCGAAAAAAAGAAAAAGACAGAAAAAAAAAGAAAAAAATAAAATAAGAAAGGATGGTGAGTCTTGTTGAGTAATTGCCTACGCGCTTAATTTAAGGCTTGAGTTTATTATTTATTCTCGCATGAAGCCTAATGTTTAAGAGGCGAAAGAGTTGTGTAATTGTAAGAAGCACATTATAAGCTTCAGTTTTTATTAAGTGGTTTGAGTTTACAGTCGGTTTACGAGTCTCGAGATTAAGGAATAGCCTAATTTTAAGTCTACGTTATGAGAGTTAAGTGAGGTTTTTATTTTTAAATGAGGTGAAGCGTATTTGCTTCTTGATTAGATTAGGCTGAGTGAGAGATTTAGCCACATGACTTATATATTCCACACCCGTCCAAAGAGCCTTACATTACAACCTGTAAAGACCTTACCGATTCTTAGTTTTGATAACACACTTAATTTGCGATTGAGAAGAGATTAATTTTTCGCACTTATTTATTGTGCATGTATTTGTATGGTTTCAGTGTATACACGTCCCATGCAGAAAATACTTCAGTGCTTTTGAGCGTACATATATATATTATCCTTCGTGAGGAAGCATGATTTCGTTTTTTGAGCGATAATGTAATAATGGTCGAGTGATTGACGTTGCGTGACTTGTACCTACGTTTTCCAAATTATGTATGTAGCACAACAAGATTCTTTGCTTGAACTTATTCTATTTATACTTTGAATTTATCGTTTGTTCGAGAACGAACAAACCAATTAAGCGTGGGGAGTTGATTAGCGTAGATTTGTCCTCATTTTTATTAGCTTTTTAGTACGTTTTTCTATTCGTTTTTGGTATAAGTTGGATGATTTAAGATTAATTCCGTATTTTTATGTTCCCAGCTTATTTTACCATATTTTGATCATAATTGATGAGAATAGGTGATTATTCGTTGTTTTTCACCTTACAGCTAAGTAGCCGGAAGAGTTCAGCGCGTAAGTAGATGAGTTCGATGTTTAAAAGTGGAGAACGTTCTTTCCGGTGAACGAGTAGCAAAAAAGTCGAGAAAAAGAGACAGAGCCTCAGTAGCGTCGATCGACGCAATCGTCGATGCTACGTTGACGCGAGTCCTTGCACGCGACGATCGACGCTCAGTCGATGCCGAGCCGACGCAACTCTCTGAAGCGTCGATCTAAGAGTGCGTCAGTTGATGCCAAGTCGACGCAACTCTCTGTTGCGTCGATGCATGTCCGCGTCAGTCGACACCATCGCCCATTCGACGCGAGTAACCAGGCAGCATCGACGCCGAGAGCCAGCCCACGTCGATCGACGCTGCGTCGACGTGACGACCAAAAATGCATTTTTAGGGTTTCTTGTGTGCCAAGACATGCTATATCTATATATACCCTTCATATTTCGGATTTTAAAAGAAACACACGACTACCTAGAGTATTTTGGCTTAGAATAAACATAATTCTACATCTCATAACGAGATTTGAAGACCGAGATCAAGGATCGAAGAACGACGAGTCCGAAACTTCAATTTCACGTTCGGAATTCAATCTTAGCCCAAGATCAACGTTCAACTCCGGAATAGCTGGAGATTTTCATTGTTTTTTATTAGTTCCAATAAGTATTCTAAACTCTTAATTAATTACGTAGTTATTTTCCTAGTTAATTGCTTAGTTAAATTCTTAGTTAATTCTTGAACTAGTTTAATTAGTTTAATCGTTTGGATATTGGATTTATTTAGTTTATTTATGCGATTTGATTTATGCTTAATTATTCCTTTTTAGATTCGTATGATACAATTGCTTCACGGTAGTTTCTTATATTCATGTTCTTAGATTCGTTAATTAGATTTAAATCTTCGTCGCGTTTTATTGGTAGTTTAATTATTGCTCGTAGTTGATAATTTAGTTTACGATAATCAGTTCAATTAATTTTAATTTCATTATTGATTTAGTTTATAATGATCAATTCAAAATCTTTTAAAACCCCTAATGTACATGTATTTTAGGCTAGTTCGTAAATTGAGAAAAACATCTAAAGACCGAACATTTGTTTCCTTGAGAGAATCGACTTGAGTCAAACTCACCGCCCTACAAGTTCCTCGTACTCTTGCAAGAAAACTTACGTGTTTTTAATTAAATATCTTAAAAGGGGTGCACAAAAGTTTGGATCAATATCGACGATAACGTGAATGAAGTTGACCTCGAATTTCAAGGTGAAGACTGACTCGTCTAGAGCTTTCTTGTGTCGACTTCATTTTATTGTGTTTTTATACATATGAAAATGAATTTTAGGTGAGACTTTGTTTTATTTTTTTTTTCCTATTAAGGTAGTATATTATTTGGGGTGTTACAGTAATGAACTCGAACAATTTATCAGGTTAACAATTCAAGCTCGTTGCAATTGTAATTATCGAAATCTATTAATTAAATATTATAACAATTCTTCATTTTAACATAAATGTGCAGTTTGTTCGAAGATTAAGTTAAACGTCACCAACCGAACATTACAGATGAGGCACTGAATCAAAAATTGGACGCTGAATTTCCTATTTTGTTTGAGAACTACGTGATTCTTTATTATCTTTAAAACTACGTGGCAATTAATATATATTATAACATTTTAAGACATAAAACTATTGTAGGCACGAAATCCTTTGAAGAATGTAAATGACTATTATATAAAGTCCATTGCATATGGTCCATCACGTGTTGTGAAGACATTCAACGGTTGTAAGATAAATAGATATAGATTTCACACGCTTGCGTATAGTTCTGAACGATCAACGTCGAGTACAGGAGTTTGTACAAGAGGAACAAATTATGGTCCAGATTACATGGATTATTACGGTCGTCTTCTAGAAGTGGTTCAATTGGAGTATCACTGGCTTCAGTTGACCGTAAAGATGCTCTTGTTCAAATGTGAGTGGTTCGATCCAACTCCAGACGGCACGAAAATTCACCATTAATATAAGCTCGTTGATATCAATCATAAATGTAGATTCAATCCATACAAGCCATTTGTACTCGCCTCCCAAGCGACTCAAGTGTATTACAGTTCGTATCCGAGTTTGAAGCGAGACAAACTAGATTGGTGGACAACTTGTAAAATTAAAGCTCGATCGATGGTGGATTATCTCGAGCCTCGTGTGTCTGAACAACAGTCATTCCAAGAAGATGTTGTAGAAACATTTCCTGCAATACAATTGGAGGATATCGACTTCCAATTAAACGACCCTCTCAATCACGAAAACGACGAGTCAGTCAATGATGATTTAAAAGAGTCAGAAAGCGATGAACTAGTATTAACTGAAGAAGACGAAGAAATCTACGGAGAGGAGTCTGAAAGTTTGGGTTGAGGTTCAAAGGTTTTATGAGTGTTAATGATGATCTGAACAATCATATATACATACATATATATATATAATTAATTTTATTTATTAATAAAACTATGTTGTATGCTAGATGTTTGGCAGGGGTCCTCATAATCGTCGGATTTCACTTGGCTCATCATCCTCGGGAGCCCATGAGGATGATGCCACCGACATGGATTTCGATGATACTCTCCCACCTACCTATTTTTCATGTAATTGTTTCATTTTTACTTGTGTTTTTAATTAGGATTTTATGTTGATTTTAGTAGTTTTTAATCGAGTTTTGTTAGGTTTTTCGTTTGTTTTCTTGTTTTATAATTTTTCGTGTTTCTTGTTAATTTTATATTTAATTTGGTTAAATGATCCGGTTAGCTTGAGGTTTGTGGTAAATCATGGTCTTTTATGTTTTAAATTCACATTTTATAGGTGAAGGCATTGAGGCCCGAAAATCGAACCGAGTCGACCCGAACCGAGCGCTCCCGCGCGCAGCTGCCGAGACCTGCCGACAGTTGCCGAGCGCTTCCGAGCGGTCCTGCCGAGAGTTTGTAAGACACCTCTCATTTTTCTCCTAACCCAAGCATGGGTTTGGGGATTAAAAGTCCTCTCTCTAGTTCTTAAGACCTAATTTCTCTCTCTTAGGTTTTAGATTCAATTTCAAGCTTTGATGTAATTTCTTTTCTAGATTAGATTTACTTTCATGCTTGGCCTTGGGTTTGTAAGCCTAAGAATAATCCAAATACTCCTTTGGATTGTTACTTTTGATGCAATTACATTCAAGCTTTGTTTCATTTCCTAATTCAAGTAAGTTTCCTTTCAATTTCATGTTTTATGCTTTATTTCCATGCTTTGTTCTTCATTTCCATGCTTGTTCTTCATGTTATGCTTTTAGCCTTAGCACCTTGGATTCATGATGAGACATATGATTGGCTATGGAATCTAGACGAGTGACACATCTATATCATAGATCGACTCTTGGATTGTCTTGATTTTGAGTTTTTCACATGCTTTATTTTGAATTTTATTTTCATACATAGTTTTAGGTTAAATCTTAGATCTAGATTTTGTTGCTTGTTATTTTCCTTAAATTCTTGAACTTTCTTGTTAATTTCCATATCTCTTTACATCCATGCTTTCAATTTTTGGTAATTTGCATTATTTAGGATTTTATGCATAGTTGTACCTTGTGCTTGCATGCTTGTACTTGGTGAAACATTGCATTTTCTTGCTTATTTCCATCACTTGCTTGCATTTACATATTGAGGCACACGACGAGGCATCCGACCAATATGAAATTTCAATTCCTAGTTTAGCTTAGTTAGTTTAATTGCTTTATTTTCATTTTCCTTTTATTTTCTCAAGCTTGAAACACATTGAAACCTTCAATCGAATCGATTTCCGATAATACCAATCCAAGAACCCGTTGATTTATTTCAACACCACAAAAACTCTTCTAACAAAATGGCGCCGTTGCGACACGGCTTGGTTAAGGCTTTCGATTTGGTTGTAGTTTCATTGTGTTTTTTAGCTTTCTTTTGTTTTTGACATTTTCTTTGTCTAGTATGAAAGGTGCTTATAGCTATGGTGGATATATTCCCGACATGGGAGGGCATGGTGCAAACCTTGTTGGGATTGAAACGATGTATAATGGCCTTGGAAACGTGGGAGGGCATGGTACAAACCACGTTGCCAATGGTGGTTTTGATTATGGGCAACCCGACATGGGAGGGCATGGTGCAATCCATGTCGGGTTTGATAGTTTCACGGGCGTGCATGGTTATGGAGCTCCAAATTTCTATCCGAACGTGCAAGCCCTGACTTCCGGCCCTTTTGGCGATTCTCACCCTCTCGATGATTATGAATACTTTGGAGGTTTGATCTCCGATGCTCCCCCCGTCCAAACTATGGGAGACTTTAATAGACCCTTTGTGGGGATGTTTCTTCCTCCCGAGCCACTATCTTCTCCACCGACGTATTCTATGGCATGCACGGCTTTATCCCCTTATGATCTCAAGGCGTATGAGTTATTTGGAGGTCCGAGCTCCAATATCGAAAGTGGCCCCCCTATCTGTACTATGGGAGATTTTAACCGACCTTTTGTGGGATGTGGATGGTGTGGAACGGGTGATCATACTACCAATTCTTGCCCTTTAACTTCCTCATTGGAGGACACCGGCTCGTTTGGTGTTCCCCGAATTCCCCCTTTAACCGCTCAAGATCTCGAGGATTATGAGTCCGTTTGGCGGTCCGAGCTCCAATGTGAAAAGTGCCCCCCCCCCCCCCCCCCCATCCGTACTATGAGAGATGTGAGCAGACCTTTCTTGGGATGTGGATGGTGTAGAACGAGTGATCATCTTCTCGACTATTGCCCTTTAATGTCTTCGTTCGATTCTGTTGATATGTATGTAGATCGTGGACATCGAGCAGGACTTTCTTGTACTACGCCTTCTTTTATTCCACCGCCGACTCACGATCCTCTTGTTACTCCTCACGTGAGCCCATTTCATCCGGCTACCCCGATGGTTGCTCCTACTCCATCCCCCGATCTGGATACGTGGGCCATTGCACATCAAATCTCAATCCCGCCTTCACACAATCTTCTGGTCGAGTCCTTCGATAAGTGTGGGGTGGTTGGGGATACGATCATCTCGACGTCGGAGGAGGAGTTTTTTTCGAGTCCGAGTATTCTTACCCCTCTTGACCCCTTACCTTTTACTTCAATACAATCTTGCGAAGAATGGGTGTATATGGGCTTCATCAAGGCCATGGTCGAACGAGTTTGTTTAGAAGAGTGGGGCAAAGAGGAGGAGGTTGGCCCGTTTGTCGATATAGAGGGATGTTGTGAGGATGAACCCCTTGTTCTTCTTGATGAGCCCGTTGTGCCTCTATTTGACCCCGTTTCGTGTGGAGATGATTCTCGACATGTCGTTGAGGGCAACGACGACTTTTTAGAGGGGGATGTGGGGGTTATTGATGATGGGTTGGGAGTCAATTCTATTGAGAAGTTTGAAGATTCGCTTGGGGTGGAGATTATTGATGATGGGATTGGAAAGCTTGATGATTATCTTGAGGAGGAAGAGGTGATCAAGCAAATTATCTTCTTTGGAAATTCAGATCGAGAGAAGGAAGAGGGGTCGATTGAAGAGTTTAAAATTCTTAAGGGTGCTATTGATTGGATACCGAGAGTGGTTGAGGGAGTTAGCCATTTGAAGTTGAGTTTTGGAAATATGATGAGAGTCGGGATGTGGAGGTTGTTGTTGGAGGGATTGATGTTCGTAATTTCTAAAAGTGAGTGGGTGAAGCCCATTGACTTGGTGCCCAAGACGAGCGGCTTGTTATCTCTTGAGGATGAACAAGAAGGGTTGTTGGCCATGAGGGCTACAATGGGTTTGAGGACATTGATCGATTTTAAGAAGGTGAAAGTGGCTACCAAGAGAGATCATTTCCTCCCCCATTTTTTGATAAAATACTGAACAAGCTAACCTTCCAATATTCCTTTTGCTTTCTTGATGAGTCATCAGGGCATTTCAAAACCACCATACCACCCGAGGACCGAGCCGAGACGAACTCCACTTGCCCGCTTGGAACGTTTACTTTTTGGCGGATCTTATTTGAGCTATGCAATGCGCCAAGGATGTTCCAAAGAGTGGATCCTCCCGACAAGGAGGAGATTGTCTTGGTGGACCCTCCCGTTATTTTTCCACCTTGATCCAAAAGGGAGTACGACAAGCTAGTGACGTAAAACAAGCGCTTCTTGGGATCAACCCAAGTTCTTTCCATTTCTTTCTTTCTTTTATTGAAAAATCCAAAAACACTCAAAAATTCAAAAATCCAAGAAAATTGAAAATTTTAAAAACAAAAAAAAAATATTTTGTTGAAAATCATGTACATATTTCCTTGTGTTTTTTATTTTGTGTGATTTTCTTTTCTAGGTTTTGTCTTCCGACGACGACCATGGGGACGATTGGTAAAAGTGGTGGTGTTCATGAAGCCGGGAGATACTAGCCATGCTCGATGTTCACTCGGATTGCTTAGATGCTTAGGTAGACCCCACCGAGCTCGACCACAATTCGCTCAGTTGAGAAAGTTTCTGTTCACCCTCCTTTTTCTTGTTTTTCATTAAAATACGGGTAACGCATGGTTCAAGTGTGGGGTGGGTAGGCGGTTAGGGTCCGGGTTTTATCAAGCATATTTTGTTGTCTTAAATCGAGCCTTGGCGAAGTGACGCTTACTATTTGTTCTTTTATATGGTTGAGTCGATTTTTGTGTCTTTTGAGTCATTATTACATTGTTGAACAACTCCACATGCTTGGAAGTTTGAATAGTTTACATGTCGGGTTTTTCATGTTTATGGCCTCTTGTGTGAGGGGTTGAATTTTTGTGCTTCGTCCAAAAACCGCCTATATACATATAATCAACATTTTCTCGTGAAAAGATTGCAAAGCTCTAAAAGCTCTTTTGATTTCGCTCCCAAATTCGGTGCAAACTAGTGAGTAGCCTTGTGTGACTTATCGTCTTGCTTGCATTTTTATGGAAATTGCATTGAGGAGGTTTGACTTTGCTCGTCCATGATTGAATTTGAAATGACCTCGAGGCACATATATCACCCTTGTTCTGGCCATATACAAATATATAAGCTACTTAAAAATTTCAAACGAGCCCCCCTTGAGCCTATGTCCTGTTTTTTGTAGCCGAGCTCAATTTTAGCTCTTGTATCTTCGCAATTGTGAGGTGAGAGGGTGTATTTTTAGTTGATGAGAAATGTGAGGGAATCTATTGTGGGTTTTGGGTTTTGAGAAGCTTATATGAAAAAAAAATAAAAAAAATAAAAAAAGGAATAATTCTCCAACACAAGTCACGAAAAGTGATAAAGCGTGCGTTCGAGAGAAAAGCCTAATTCAAAAAGGGCTAAGTTTAGCAAAAAGAAGCGAATTCAAAAAGGGTTTCAGAATAGCGTGAAAGTACGAAAGGGTTTCGAATGAAAGTGTGGTAAATTTGGAAAGGTGAAGCGATTATAAGCTTCGAGTTTTAGAAATTAGGATTTTGTGTGTTATTGATCACGTTTGATCGTGTGTTAGCCACTATATCCATATATTCCATACCTTACCAAAGAGACAACATTTCAACCCATAATAAATACCTCTTTCGATTCTTGTTTGGTCATATACTATGAGCAATTTTGAGCGTCCGATTTGTGAAATCTTGACGAGTGCATGCATTGTCCGATTCGAGCGTATACACGTCCATTATCAAACACTTGAGAGGATTGAGCGAACACCCTCAAAATTCCATTTGTGAGGAAGTCATCGATTTGGCTTGCATTTGAGAAAGAGTAATACGAGCAATGCTTGACGATAGCGAGTTTTCTGTGATATTTCCATCATATAAATAAGGATAAGCAGAAGGGTTTCTCGTTTCAAACAATGTTCATTGCATGTACACTCTCGCTTCTTTTCGTTGTTCGAGGACAAATAAATCGATAAGTGTGGGGTAGTTGTTTTGCATGTAATTGTTTCATTTTTCCTTGTGTTTTAATTAGGATTTTATGTTGATTTTAGTAGTTTTTAATCGAGTTTCGTTTGTTTCCTCGTTTTATTATTTTTCGCGTTTCTTGTTAACTTTATATTTAATTCGGTTAAATGGTCCGGTTAACTTGAGGTTTGTGGTAAATCATGGTTTTTTATGTTTTAAATTCACATTTTATAGGTGAAGGCATCGAGGCCCGAAAATCGAACCGAGTCGGCCCGAACTGAGCGCTCCCGCGCGCAGCTGCCGAGACCTACCGGCAGCTGTCGAGCGCTGCCAAGCGGTCCTGCCGACGCTGGCCGAGAGTTGCCGAGCGTGGCCGGCCACGCCCGCATATGCCTGCCGAGACTGCCGAGCGCATTCGATCGACTGCCGAGCAAGCTGCGTCGACTGCTTGAAAGAGAGCGATGCCCAAGCCTATCCTGCCGAGAGCAGTACGCGCGAGCCAGTCCGATCGACTGCATGAAGCACCTGCGCACACCTGCCGACGGCTGCGCGCCACTCCGCCGAGTTCCGCGCGCAGCTGCCGAGTGCTGTCGGCCACTCCCGCCAAGCGCCTGCCGACCAGCGCCCAGTCCTGCCGAGCCAGCCCGCCCAGCGCCGAGCCATCTCGGCCCATGTCGAGTCACCTTGCAAATTTCCCGAGCCAATCGATCCAAACTCAACCCAAAAGGTCTATTTTGACCATTTTGGGTCAAATTTGGTCAATACATGGAAATCCAAGCTCAAATGGCATAATTGACCCATTTACCCCTATTTAACTTGTATAAATAGAACCTCTCTTTCATTTTGTAAGAAAACTCTCATTTTTCTCCCAACCCAAGCATGGTTTTGGGGATTAAAAATCCTCTCTCTAGTTTTTAAGATCTAATTTCTCTCTCTTAGGTTTTAGATTCAATTTCAAGTTTTGATGTAATTTCTTTTCTAGATTTAGATTTACTTTCATGCTTGGCCTTGGGTTTGTAAGCCTAAGAAGAATCCAAATACTCCTTTTGATTGTTACTTTTGATGAAATTACATTCAAGCTTTGTTGCATTTCCTAATTCAAGTAAGTTTCCTTTCAATTTCATGTTTTATGCTTTATTTCCATGCTTTGTTCTTCATTTCCATGCTTGTTCTTCATGTTATGCTTTTAGCCTTAACACCTTGAACTCATGATGAAACATATGAATTGGTTATGGAATCTAGATGAGTAACACATCTAGATCATAGATCGGCTCTTGGATCATCTTGATTTTGAGTTTTTCACATGCTTTATTTTGAATTTTATTTTCATGCATAGTTTTAGGTTAAATCTTAGATCTAGGTTTTGTTGCTTGTTATTTTCCTTAGTTTTGAAATTTCTTGTTAATTTCTATTGATCTTTACATCCATGCTTTCAATTTTTGATAATTTGAATTATTTAGGATTTTATGTATAGTTGCACCTTGTGCTTGCATGCTTGTACTTGGTGAAACATTGCATTTTCTTTCTTATTTCCATTACTTGCTTTCATTTACATATTGAGGCACACGACGAGGCATCCGACCAATATGAAATCTCAATTCCTAGTTTAGTTTAGTTAGTTTAATTGCATTATTTTCATTTTCCTTTCATTCTCATAAGATTGAAACACATTGAAACCTTCAATCGAATCGATTTTCGATAATACCAAGCCAATAACCCGTTGATTTATTTCAACACCACAAAAACTCTTCTAACACTACCCCATCTGATGAGGCGGGGAGCACACCCGGTACAGAGGTCAGGACTACCGGGATCGAGGTATTCGTGATCGAAAATAGGTAAGTGACATTTTAATAAATTATGTGTTCAATATATAATTTAATTATTTGGCATATATTGAAATAAATTTATTAATTTCTAGGTTACGAAGTCCATCGAAGGAGTTGCCGACCTATTTGAGGACTATTCAAGAGTCTCGTATCCACCCAGCAGGGTGGAAATTCGAGCACATCCCGGACATCCATCGTCAGACGTGGTGGCCTCGTTTTAGGGTAGTTTTGTTTATTTATTTTGTTTTGTGTTATGTAAATTGATTAATTATTTTGTCTAATTGTATTTTTTTTTTGTAGGGATTGGTGTGGTGGTACAGAGGTATATATAGCGATGCAGGATACTTATAACAGTCGTATATGTGAGTGGAAGAAGGCGTATCGATTAAATAGGACGATACCTTCCTGCGTAGGGGAGATGACCTGGAATAGATGGCTGGAGGAGTTTCAGAGGCCTGAGGAGGTAGAGAAGTCTGAGAAGGCCAGGCGCAACAGATTGGGCGAGCTCGGAGGCCCTTCGATTGGTATAGCAAAGCACCGAGGCGGGTGTAAGCCGGCAAATCGACAGGCCACCGAGATTGTAAGTCGATAATAATTTTATATTTTAAGTAATTAATTATATTATTGAACATGTATAATTTTATATTTTAATTAATTCATTATATTAATATTGTAAATGTATCTTTATATACAGGCTGCTCAGACGGGTATGCAGCCCAGTAACTACAACCTTCGCATGAAGTATCATCGAAATTCTGATGACACATTTACGGATCCCAAAGCCCAGAGGATAGCTGTAAGTTTATATATTATATATATCTGAGTTATTTAGTATAAAACCTGATAAAAGTTGTTTAGTAATAATTACTTAAAAATTAGATATCAGGAGGACTATGGGAGGGCTTTAGAGGAGAGGTGTGTTGCGTCATCTAATGATAGCAGTACTCAGGTAGACCCGAACGAGGTCTATCTACAGGTTGTCGAGAATAAAAAGGGTCAACGCTATGGACTTGGATGCTTCGGGAAGACTCAAACGGGTTGCAGTACTTCTTCAACCTCCACCGCCGATGTTCGTCAGCTTAAGACGTAGCTCCAGTCCCAGCAGATGTAGCTTGATCTAGCCAACCAGGATACTCAGCGGGCGCTGGAGATTCAGCGGTTGATCCGCGAGGAGCAGGAGCATTTCCAGTTGGCGCTCCATCAGCAAATTAAAGCCGCAGTTGCCCTGGTCATGTCTCGTCAGCCTTCTACTCAGCCTCCCCCTGATCCGGCATTCGATGGTGGTGATAGTTAGATGGATGAATAATTAGGGATTTTTTTATACATTCAATGGATGGATTGATTTTTAATTATTGAATAATTTGTTTTGGTTTTTAATTAGTGGATAATATTTTAGATTATCTAAAATTTTATTTGTTTATTATTATTAATTAAAATATAAAAAATTTTAATAATAGACTTTCTGACGGGAATTACCCGCAAATACCCGCCAGGAATGCTAACGCCAAACCCTCCAGGATAACAACTATTCCTGGAAGGCAAAACCGACAGGAATGCTGACGGCCAAACGCGCCAGGATAGCATCAACTGTTCCTGGCGGGCATATCCGCCAGGATAGCATCATCTATTCTTGGTGGGTATGCCCGCCAGGATAGCACCATCTATTCTTGGTGGGTATGCCCACCAGGAATGCTGACGGCCAAACCCGCCAAGATAGCACCCGATATTCCTGGCGGGCAGAGACCCGCCAGGAATACTGACGGCCATATCCTGGCGGGTTTGGCCGTCAAGGAAATCTGGCAGCATTCCTGGTGGGAATATTTTCCCATCAGAATGCTACTAACCACAATAATGCTGGCGGCCAATATCCGTCAAGAGGCCGTCAGCATAAGCGGTTTTTTTGTAGTGTGTGTGTGTGTGTACACACACACACACACACACTAGTGTTAAACCCGTAATTTTCGCGGGCAAATATAAAAAATATTAAAATAATAAAATTTATCAAAAAAATAATTAAGAATGTGAATTATTAGATAAAAAAAATGTTACTCACTTTAAATTTTGGACTTTTTTATGCTACATTAGTTGTTTTGTTTATAATGATTAATATGGCATGAATAGCTAGACCTGGTTGGGGTAGACCTGAGTTGAGATTACAAGATAGTAGGATCGCCCCAGCCCAAGAATTATCCCTATCTGGATGGTCATATGCCATCCTTGTCCATGAGAAGACCTGGCCTGTTCCTTCCAGAAGAAACCAGAGAAAGCGAATAGTAGGATCGCCTCAACCTTGTCCTTGAGAAGATCTTGATGATTACAGGTCAACCTTGTCCTTGAGAAGATCTGGATGATTACAGGTCAGCCTTGTCCTTGAGAAGATCTGGTTTGGTCCACCCAGAAGAAGCTAAGAGATAGCAAGAGCAAGATCTCCTCGGCCAAGGAATTATCCTGATCTGGATAACTACAGGTCTGCCTTTTCTTGGAAGATCTAGCTTGGTCCTCCCCGGTGGGGACAGGTGGGACCGCTTGTCCCAAATTAGTTTCATAATGTCCCTTGATTCACGGCCTTTGTTTACGAGATCTCGGATGAGGTCCCCAATGGGAAAACTATAAATACCTCAGCCTTAAGGCTGAGAGAGGTATGTCATTCTTAGTGCATTCCTTTTCTTGCTCACTAAAACACTCCACACGCTTTCTGACTTAAGCATCGAAGAGGTTTCCACCAAAAAACCATCGGTGGTCCTTTTCTGACGTATTTGTGTGTACAGGTCGGGGTAAAAGCACAGGTTTTCTGACGTATTTGTGTGTACAGGTCAGGGTAAAAAGCGTGAAGGCGGCCTCGCATGTGGATGACCTAAGAGAAACCTTTGATACCCTGAGAAAGTACAGGATGAAGCTTAACCCCAAGAAGTGCGCGTTTGGGGTTAGAGCTGGCATATTCTTGGGGTATATGGTCACGGAGAAGGGGATCGAGGATAATCCGGAAAAGGTAAGAGCTATTATGGAAATGTAAGCACCAAGAAACGTCAAGGAGATGCYATGCCTGGCAAGATGAATCAATGCTTTGAGTAGATTTATCTCACGCTCGGCTGAGAAGAGCTTACCATTTTTCCAGGCTTTACACAAGAAATCTCAGTTTCAATGGAGTGACGAATGTGAAGAAGCGTTCAGGGTTTTGAAAGAGCACCTGGCTAGTATGTCGCTACTTACTAAYCRAATTRAGGGRGAGCCTTTAATTTTGTACTTGTRMGTRGGGCAACAGGCTATCATCTRAGTTTTGCTTAGGGAAGAAGGCAAAATACAGAAGCRAGTATATTACTGGAGCAAAGTATTGCATGATGCCGAAACTCGATACGTCGAGGTGGAGCGGGCAATGTTAGCCTTGGTGGGTACAACYRGCAAAKTACGGCCCTATTTKCTCTCACATGGCATAATTMTGCGAACCAACCTGCCATTAAAGGCCATCATGGACAAGCCAGAGGCGTCAGGGCGGCTGGTCAAGTGGATAATTGATCTTAGCAAGTTCGATATAACCTTTGAGGCAAGAACAGCCATTAAAGCTCAGGCATTGGCTGACTTTGTGCAGCAAATGACCAGCTCTCCCAAAAACAAAAAAGAATGGATGATTTTTACGGATGGTTTAGCGAGTTGCCGCCAAGATCTATCATCAACTTTGACGAATTCAGCTCAGCATTCCTGTACCAGTTCACCAGCTGTAGGAAATACCAGAAAATGCCGCTTGAGCTATTTAGTTTGAAGCAGAAAGAGAATGAGAGTCTGCGCGATTATATCAATCGATTTATAAATGCAAAGTTGGAAGTGCCGTTGGCATCAAAAGATCTCTTGGTTAATGCGTTAGTACAGGGGCTCAAGAGAGGAGAATTTTTCCAATCGCTGGTTGTGAAGCCAGCACTGAAGTTTGGAGAACTCTTAGAGAGGGCAGAGAAGTATATCCATTTGGAGGAGGCTCTGAAGATCAAGGAGGAAGGAGAGAAGAAGAAAGAGAGGTATGATAGAGAGGAGAGAGAACCGGTGAAAAGGTCCAGGCCAGACCTAGATAGAGGACGACCTCATTTTGATAAGTACACACCCCTAGCGACTCCTCAGGAGGAGATCTCGCAGGCAATTGAGAGGCATCCTGATCTTAAATGTCCCAAAACCTACTCTCAGAAGCCACAAAAAGAGAGGTCTGACCGATTCCGTAGGTATCATAATGAGTACGGACATGACACGGATCAGTGCACTCATTTGAAGGATGAGTTGGAGAGGATGGTGCAGGCTGGGCACCTCAAGGAGTATGTACGGATGAGGAGGGAAGAGCCCAGGTCTGGCTATCGTAATCATGATCGACCCCAGCAGAATAAGCATGAGCAAGATAGCGGGCGAAATAGTGGAAGACGGAATGACCAGGCCCAGGTCATACGAGGAGAGATTCAAATGATCACGGGTGGCGAGTGGAATGAGCACTCCAAATGGACTCAGCATAGCTATGTTCGTGCTGCAAGGGACCTGGTCCGAAATGTAAAATTAGAAGGTCTATGGTTTTAAAAAAATAAGTCTCAGATTCACAATGTTGTTAATCAATGTTAACAATACCAGTTAACAACATCGACCAGAGTAACTTAAAGTTATGCAGTGGAAAATAAAATACGAGAACACGATTTAACAAATTCAGTTCACAAGTAAATACTTGTGAACTTGGGTGTACAAACCCGAAAACTATATTACTTTCACTTTACGTTCAATACAAAATATGAAGTAATATATGAAAACTAAATATAAGAAACTTGATACTAAATACTTGTTGCCGGAATGGCAAGATCTTCTCCGTTGGTCACGCAACTTCAAAGATCTTGTTTCTCACGAATGTTGGCTCCAAGTAGTTTTCTTCTTCGTGTTCTTCTTCTCTTGTGCGTCGTCTTCCTCGCGTCTTTCGTCCTTAAAGAAATCCCGTGCTTAAATCTCTATAAACCGTGTGTCCCCAAGCTTTAGGATTCCTAATATCTTAAATAGACAATTCTAAGATCCTAAACTTGGTAAATACCTAAAAATAAATCCTAGACACAATCTAGACATAATTAAAGTCTTGTGCATAAACCTGGAAACATAAAATTGACCTATATCTAGTTTCCTAACTTATTTTGTGCCCAAGAAAGACAAATAACAAAATAGGAATTATTTCCAAGAATAATTCCTCAACAATCTCCCCCTTTTGCCTTTCTGGACAAAACACTAAGACGCAAACACAAATGAAAAAAAAAAAATACTAACTCCCCCTAAGATAGAAAGCTCCCCCTAAACAAAACACCCAATGTTGTTAACACTCAAACCAACATGACAAACCATCATTGTTCAAAATACTTATCAAAACAAACTGAGTAAAGGAACTTAATGACTTCGAATCCTCTTTGACCGTCGAGGCGATGTCGAAGTTCCTTCACCACTCTTCTTCCTCTTCTTCTTCTCCCTCAGTTTCATCATCTTCTTCAAAGCCTTATTGCGCGCTCGAATTCGCTTACGCCTCTTCTCTTAAGGAAGGCTCGCCAAGGCTTTGGCGGCAACAGCATCTTCAGCATTAGCAGCAGCATTCTCAGTCTCGGCAACATCCTCTCCATCAACACTTTCTCCCCTACGTTCGCGTCAACATCCTCTCCCCCTTTTTGACCAGAAAGGGAAAGGGCCTCCAACAGCGAGCAACGAAGTGCCTTCAGCTTAGAAATCTGCAAATCAATGGAAGCAACATGCGCACGCAGGAGTTGCGCAGAAACACGGACCATGTTGGGATCGTCCTTCTCAACATCACTATCAACATCAGCAGGAGCAGGAGCCTGCCAAGGCAAATCGATCACCCTTGCACCAGTAGTGTGTTGGCCTCGAAAAMCAAACCAATCCGCATCACCAGTGAGCACATCATCTGGGAGAAGCTTCAAACCTTGGTTCTTCAACAAGCTGAAAATAAGAGAGGGAAAACACAACGAGGCAGCCGACCTTGATGTGGCAAAATTAGTCACGATATCAAAACACATGGTGGCCGAAACTAAACTTTACACCCTTCCCAAGCTTAAATAAAAACTGAGCCTGAGGCCGAGTAACAACTGTAGTGTTCCTGGAAGGGACCCAGTTGCAAAGTGCCACTTTGTGCATAATAGAAAAAAGAGACGAGAGCCTAGTGCTTGGCAGTTGCTCAAACCACGAATGTACCATCCCACCCGATAAAAAAGACACAACCTCATCCATATCATCCACAGAAAAATTACCCTGATGTGTAGTGGTGCCAAATAAATCATCAATTAAGTCAGGGGTAAAGGCAAACACCTTACCACGCAGAAAAACTTTCCCATAGTTCACAAAACTTAAATCAACAATTGAGGGCAGCATATTTGCATAGAACTCAAGAACGATGTCCCTAACAAATGGGATGGTGGTAGAGACTGTGGAATACATACCATGAAATCGGAGGTAGGCTATCAGGTTGTGGCGCTCAAACAAATCAATCGGCACTTTTCTCTCAGCGATCATATGGCGAGTTTGACAAACATCAAATAGCTCAGCAGCCTCAGCGGTTAAAAATCTCTCAGAAAAGGGCTCCATGTCCTCAATCTCTGGTGTAGGAGTAGCAGTGCCAGATGAGGACTGGGAGTGATCACATGCAGTCGGGGAGGACTGCGTGGGAGAATGCGATGGAACAGGAATAGATGCAGTGCGGGAGGATGAGACAGACTGTGAGCGACTCAATGTTGGTAAGGGACTACCAACATGACTAACAACATCGTCCTGTGCAGCTGCCTTTTTTTTCTTCTTGTCCTTCTTTAAAGCAGCATGAACATCTTTCAAGGGTACATCCATTGAAGAGTCAGGGGAATGTTCAAAAAGACCTGTATCAAACTCAGGCGATGTAGCAAGAATTGGAGACGGCGGGGGAACATCAGCAGGCGACTTGGCGGAACTGGTAACTTTGCCGGTAATAAAATCCAGCACAGTATATGGAGGCGAAGAATACTCAGTAGCAGATGACTTGGGAGAGACTTTGACCTTTGACTGGCTGGGAGAGACACTATCTTTCGTCAGGCCGGGTCTCCTGTCGGCTTTACGTACAAGCTGTTTTCGGCGAGTAAACCTCTTCTTCTCCGGCAAACTAGGAGCAGAGGTAGACGGCGGCACAACTCCGGCAATCGGAGCAGTAGGCTCAAAATCATGATCATCGGGATCAGACTCAACAACAACATCCTCCTGGAGGTTTATGTGTTCAATCGGCACGTGGCGACGCGGACCAGCCTTGCTCTTTGGAACCGCGGGCGGCACAACGCCGGGCGGTATGTTGCGCAAATGCCTGGACTGCTTCAAGGTAGGATTCCCTACGCGGCCAAAGGTCTCAGCCACAAAAGCTAAGTCGGGGGGTTATCGACGTCAATCTCGTTCCCGGGCTGTCCAGGGAACACTTGAGTAACTGGCGTGGCGTCGACCGGCGATGGAACATGCACGGCAGCGACAGAATCAGGCGCATGCAATTGAGGCGGCGATGTTGATAGTGGTGGGTTGGATGAACTACCACCACCAATCTCTTCGCGTATATCAAGGCCACCCATCTTTGGATATGGTAACGGAATCTGTTCGCCGGAGCGGCAAAACTCTTCAGGCAGTTCTGGGACAGACGAGGACGGCAGTGGCGAATTGGTCATCCTGCACAAACTCACAAAAACACACAGCCAGGAACCAAAATAATCGAGAGAATTTGAGAGGGATTAGGATTCTATGAGTTTTAATCTGAGAGGGTTTGTAATTGTGAGCCAACGGTAAAAAGCAAATCAGCTTTTTATCCTTCCAAAAGATAACCGTTGCCCACAAGGAGAGAGAGGATAGAAATAAAAGGAAAATCCCCCAAAAAAAATTACCGGTCGATTTTAGGAATAAAACACGATTTTTAATTCCTTTTTTTTTGTTTAAAGCACCACTCCTCCTCAAAATAGGCTTCATGACCACATAAACAGCCCCTCTTTCTTTACTCATTATTCCTTTTAAATAAAAAATTGTATGACTTAATCTACAAAATAGGCCAAAAATACAAAGCTGATTTTAATGAACCATAAGCACAGTTGTACCTATCTTGTGCAATGTTACCTTTCACTCACCAAATTCACCTCATTATTACCTGTCTAGCCGTCCGATTATAACTCCACTGAAACACTTGGTTAGCTCGATTCAAAACAAAATTAAGAGATTTCAAGCAAGACAAAAACACAAGAAACATAACGCACAGTAAGACGGCATCTTCACAAAGTATGAATGTCCTACGGGATGCCTAAAAATCATGACCTAAAAGGTTAAAACAGAACACATWATGATTTCAGTGTTTTGATCRAATGTTMCTTTTTATTYCTAACAACATTGTAAACCAACATTGCCMTAGGTGAAGTCAATGGAAACTTACCCCTTAACCCAAGTTAATGACTACGTCAAAATCTCTCAAGAAGGCAAATTTTAAAGATTGGAGCATTTTGAGTCCAGATTTTCTTCATCCTTGAAGGGATTTAAATCTTTTAATCTTCAGCAATTGCTGTTAAACGCCTCTTGTTTTTGGACCTGGGAGAAAACCAGTTTCTACGGGCAAGTCCCACAATCACCTAATTTCGAAGAGATTGGTCCTTTTTGTCATTACTTTTATTAAAACAGAGGACCTTATTACACTTTCAATCAAACTCAATGCATTAGTATAATGTATGAAAAGAAAGATAAAAAATGCATGCAAAATAATACAGATGTTGTGACTGATGTTGATAAGAGGTGTCACAACATCACAACCAACATTGGTTAGACAATTCACATACCTAGATCTCTTCTCAAAAGAGAGAAGGTCTCGTAATCTAATGCCTTAGTGAAGATGTCAGCCAGCTGATTATCAGTTCCAATATGTTTAAGGCTAACAATCTTCCTCTCAACTAAGTCTCGAATAAAGTGGTACCTTATGTCAATGTGTTTGATTCGAGAGTGCTGGACTGGATTTTTGGAGATGTCAATGGCACTGGAATTGTCACACAACACCGTCAAGATACTACTGTGCAGACCGTAGTCTTCAATCATTTGGTTCATCCACAGTAATTGTGTGCATGCACTTCCAGCTGCAATGTACTCGGCTTCAGCTGTAGAAAGAGAAATACAATTTTGCTTTTTGCTGTACCAAGAAATTAGATTATTACCCAGAAAAAAACATCCTCCAGTAGTACTCTTCCTATCTACTACATCCCCAGCCCAATCCGAATCAGTGAATCCTAAAAGTTCAGTACCAGTATCTTTCGTATACCACACACCCAGTTCAGTTGTACCAGCAATGTACCTAATAATTCTTTTAACCGCTTTCAAGTGTGACTCTTTTGGATTAGACTGATATCTAGCACATAAGCACACACTATACATAATATCTGGTCTACTTGCTATCAAATACAACAAACTTCCTATCATACTCCTGTACATGGTGTTATCAACACCCTTACCAACATCGTCTCTGTTCTGCTTTACAATTTTGCCCAGCGGCGTTTTCTTAACAGTTTCACCCTCTAACCAAAACTTTTTGACTAGGTTCTTAGCATATTTAGTCTGGYAAAGGAAAATACCGTCATCAAGCTGTTTAATTTGTAAACCAAGAAAGTACGAGAGGTTACCTTCCATGCTCATTTCGAGCGTATCAGACATTCGAGTGACAAACTCCTTGACCATCTGCTCGTTAGTGGATRCAAAAATAATATCGTCTACAAAAATTTGGACAATTAAGATGTGCTTGTTGGATTTAAGAAGAAATAAAGTTTTATCAACTTCCCCTCGTCTAGAATTCAAATAAAGCAAATGTTGAGTTAGCCTTTCATACCAAGCTCTAGGAGCTTGTTTTAAACCATAAAGTGCCTTTTTCAATTTTAAAACAAAATCAGGTTTTTGAGGATCCACAAATCCTTTAGGCTGCTCAACATATACTTCTTCACTTAAGACCCCATTCAAAAACGCACTCTTAATGTCCATTTGATGTAGCGAAATTTTCATATGACAAGCAACAGAAAGCAAAAGTCTTACCGACTCAATTCGAGCAACAGGGGCAAAAGTCTCATCAAAATCAATACCTTCAATTTGCGTATACCCTTGTGCGACAAGTCGAGCTTTATTCCTCACAATGTTGCCTGCTTCATCAGTCTTGTTCTTAAATATCCACTTGGTCCCCGTCACGTGAGCATTCTCTGGCCGTGGAACAAGATCCCACACGTCATTCTTGGAGAATTGGTCCAGCTCCTCTTGCATAGCTTGAATCCAGAACTCATCCTTGAGTGCATCCTCCACGCGCTTGGGCTCTATTTCAGAAAGGTACAAAGACTCACGTATTTTAGAACAATTAGTAGACAAACATACATACCTGACCATTTCCTTGAAATTTATTTGTCGACGTCTTTTACTTCTTTCATCCATATCAACAATGATTTGGCCCACGGGGTGGTTTTTATGGATTCTGGATGGAATGTGCCTCTGATGAAGATCAATGGGATCTGCTGYATCTTCTTCCTCTGAATCAGAATCAMATTCTGCAATTTGGCTCGATGTTGGTACTGATGTTGGTATCCCAGTATCAACATGGTTATCAACATCACTTAAGTTTCTGAGTTCAGCGGCTGCATCTTTATTTTCAATACCTGCACCATCAACTGAAGTAGGAGTAATACTGCCCTGAGGGTTTTGATCATAAACCAGATCATCATCCTCGACAGGCTTGACTCCACTTGTTAGATAATCAAACTTGACATTTACTGACTCAAACATACTTCGAGTTCGAAGGTTAAACAACCTATATGCATGACTATTTTGAGAATAGCCCATAAAGATGCACTTATCACTCTTTGAGTCAAGTTTAGCAAGATGATTTCTGTCGTTAAGCACATAGCAAACACATCTAAACACATGAAAATAGCTCAAGTTTGGTTTCTTCCCAATCAACAATTCGTAGGGAGTTGCACATGAACCTGGTCTAAAATAAGCCCTATTCGTAATATGACATGCAGTGTTCATTGCTTCAGCCCAAAGTCGTTTAGCTATCCCATTAGAAATGAGCATAGTTCTAGTCATCTCCACTAGAGTTCTATTCTTACGTTCAGCTATGCCATTTTGTTGAGGGGTAATTGGAGAAGAAAATTCATGACTAATACCCTCGGAAGAGCAGTACTTCAGAAATGATGCGTTTTCGAATTCCTTTCCATGATCGGTTCTAATTCTACCAATTTTTACTTTAAATCTTACACATAGCTTCTTTGCAAGTTTTTTGAAAGCCTCATAAGTTTCAGATTTTTCTTTTAAAAACTCTACCCAAGTAAACCTAGAAAAATCATCAACAATTACGAAAATATACCTCTTACCACCAAGGCTCTGAACCTCTAGTGGTCCCATGAGATCCATGTGAAGCAGTTCAAAGCAAGATGATGTAGTAAGACTTTGTTGGACTGGATGTGGCACCCTTACCTGTTTCCCCTTTTGGCATGCCTCGCACACCGGAATGATCTTGGGCAGTCCAGTCACAGCTTCTTCCTTGGCCAACCTATCCATCATCTTGTAATTTACATGTCCAAGCTTTTGATGCCATAGTTCTGCATCACTAAATTGGGACAACCTGCAAAAAGCATCACTGTGAATTTGGTAGCAATTATCCGAAGTTCTTTTCCCAGTGAGAATACACGATCCATTCTCCTTATAAACTTCACATTTTTCTCGGTTGAATTTAACGCTGAACCCTCCGTCGCACAATTGACTTATGCTGATCAAATTTGATGTAAGTCCTTCTACTAG
>BMAC01000046.1:787772-808436 GCA_014905375.1 Phtheirospermum japonicum | reverse complement strand
TTTGCATTCGTGGCATTGTATCTCGCTGAGTTGTTTTGAAGAGCTTGACACATTGGAAATTGAATTTGAGGACTGAGATTGTGGAAGAGTTCGTCCAGTAAACTTTGGAGTGGATGATTGAGTCCTGTTCCTTGTACTTGAGCTTCKAGAGTTGTTCTTCTTCTTCAAGAATTTGTTGAAGCGTTGAGTAACAAGGGCCAGTTCATCTTCTTCCAGAGTAGTCTACTCCATCCTTTTAATAATCCCATTAAAATCTAATTCCTCATCATCTTCATCCCCTACTTTATTTAAATCAAAAGAATAGGCAACATTCTTCTCTTTTGAGCTAGAGGTGACGTGTTCCATCTCGTATTGCTTTAGGTTTCCAACTAAGGTGTTGAAATCGATGTTATCAACATCCTTGGATTCTTTTGTTGCCACCACCTTCATGCTATAATTCTTTGTAATGGATCTTAGAAATTTTCCTACAAGACGGGAATTTGTTATGGGTTCACCCAATTCTTTGCACTCCTCTGTTATTTCCGCCAATCTCACAGAGTATTCCATGATAGATTCTTTCTCATTCATTCTCATAGCCTCGAATGTGGACAAGAGCATTCTTAGTCTGGATTTCTTCACGCTTGTTGTTCCTTCACACACCCTTTGGAGTGCGTCCCATGCATCCTTTGCCGACTCACAGTTCTTGATGATACGATAGTAGCTTGCATCTACATAGCAACACAAGGCATTGATGCATTTAAAGTTCCAATTTGCAGCAGCTGCTTCGTCAGCAGTCCAATCTTCCTCTTTCTTGGGAATGGCATCGCCCTCGCCATCCGTGACACGTGGCTTTTCCCATCCAACAAGGACGGTCTTCCAAACACGTTCATCCATGCTCTTCAAGTGCCATCTCATCCTCTGTTTCTAGAGAGAGTAATCCTCACCATTAAGGATTAAAGGCCTCGGGTTTCCTTGAGCATCCATAGCACCTAAAAAATAAGGATCAATACTTAAAAGGTTAAGTAACCCGCTCTAGATGCTAATTGTAAAATTCGAAGGTCTATGGTTTTAAAAAAATAAGTCTCAGATTCACGATGTTGTTAATCAATGTTAACAACACCAGTTAACAACATCGACCAGAGTAACTTAATGTTATGCAGCGGAAAATAAAATACGAGAACACGATTTAACAAATTCAGTTCACAAGTAAATACTTGTGAACTTGGGTGTACAAACCCGAAAACTATATTACTTTCACTTTACGTTCAATACAAAATATGAAGTAATATATGAAAACTAAATATCAAGAAACTTGATACTAAATACTTGTTACCGGAATGGCAAGATCTTCTCCGTTGGTCACGCAACTTCAAAGATCTTGTTTCTCACGAATGTTGGCTCCAAGTAGTTTTCTTCTTCTCTTGTGCGTCGTCTTCCTTGCGTCTTTCGTTCTTAAAGAAATCCCGTGCGTAAATCTCTATAAACCGTGTGTCCCCAAGCTTTAGGATTCCTAATGTCTTAAATAGACAATTCTAAGATCCTAAACTTGGTAAATACCTAAAAAAAATCCTAGACACAATCTAGACATAATTAAAGTCTTGTGCATAAACCTGGAAACATAAAATTGACCTATATCTAGTTTCATAACTTATTTTGTGCCCAAGAAAGGCAAATAACAAAATAGGAATTATTGGAAGAGGTGACAACTTCTTGGTAGAATTTGCAGGGGGAGCTCTGAAGCCTTTGGGGGCGGTAAGACTCTTGGTGACGCTAGGGGAAGATCCGTATAGAGTGACTAGGATGGTACGATTCTTGGTAGTTGATGCACCATCCTCGTATAACGTTATGCTCGAACGACCATCCTTGAGCCAGTTCCAAGCAGTAATCTCCGTATACCATATGAAGATGAAGTTTCCAGCTGAGGATGGAATGGGCGAAGTCAGAGGAGATCAGTATTCATCCAGGAAAATGTACGTCGAGTGCATTAGACGGAATGAGGAGGAACGACAGAACAAAAGAGCTTGGATAGAAAAGGCGAGGCCAGACCTGGCTCAGAGAGAAGAAGGGCTGATGATGGTAGAGATGGTTCTATGGGACGATAGTAGAGTGGTGCGAGTGGGGACGACGTTAAGCCCGGTAATTTTGATAGATCTGGTCCAATTTCTGAGAAGTAACGCTGATGTCTTTGCCTGGTCTCCCAAAGACCTTGTGGGTATAGACCCGGTAGTCGTCGAACACCACCTTAACATCAGCCCTGGAGAGAAGCCAGTAAACGAAAATGCAATTTTGGTCCAGAGGAGGAAATCATTGAGGCTGAGGTTGAGAACCTGCTGAAGGCTAAGCACATCGAGGAAATACAATTTCCTGAGTGGCTTTTCAACGCAGTATTAGTCCCCAAGACTCATGATGACTGGCGTATGTGTATAGATTTTCGTGATCTTAATCGTGCCTGCCCTAAGGACCACTACCCCCTGCCACGGATAGATCAGCTAGTTTACTCTACGTTGGGGTGCGAGTTGTTAAGCATGATGGATGTTTCACAAGGCTACCATCAGATCAGGCTAGCAGAGGAGGATTGGAAGCGGGTTAGTTTTATAACCCCGAAAGGAATGTACTATTACGTGGTGATGCCGTTTGGGCTCAAGAATGCAGGTGCCACGTATTAGAGGCTGGTGGATAAGATGTTTAAATCACAGTTGGGGAGTAACATGGAGGCATACGTTGATGACATATTAGTCAAAAGCGTGAAGGCGGCCTCGCATGTGGATGACCTAAGAGAAACCTTTGATACCCTGAGAAAGTACAGGATGAAGCTTAACCCCAAGAAGTGCGCGTTRGGGGTTAGAGKTGGCATATTCTTGGGGTATATGGTCACGGAGAAGGGGATCGAGGATAATCCGGAAAAGGTAAGAGCTATTATGGAAATGTAAGCACCAAGAAACGTCAAGGAGATGCYATGCCTGGCAAGATGAATCAATGCTTTGAGTAGATTTATCTCACGCTCGGCTGAGAAGAGCTTACCATTTTTCCAGGCTTTACACAAGAAATCTCAGTTTCAATGGAGTGACGAATGTGAAGAAGCGTTCAGGGTTTTGAAAGAGCACCTGGCTAGTATGTCGCTACTTACTAAYCRAATTRAGGGRGAGCCTTTAATTTTGTACTTGTRMGTRGGGCAACAGGCTATCATCTRAGTTTTGCTTAGGGAAGAAGGCAAAATACAGAAGCRAGTATATTACTGGAGCAAAGTATTGCATGATGCCGAAACTCGATACGTCGAGGTGGAGCGGGCAATGTTAGCCTTGGTGGGTACAACYRGCAAAKTACGGCCCTATTTKCTCTCACATGGCATAATTMTGCGAACCAACCTGCCATTAAAGGCCATCATGGACAAGCCAGAGGCGTCAGGGCGGCTGGTCAAGTGGATAATTGATCTTAGCAAGTTCGATATAACCTTTGAGGCAAGAACAACCATTAAAGCTCAGGCATTGGCTGACTTTGTGCAGCAAATGACCAGCTCTCCCAAAAACAAAAAAGAATGGATGATTTTTACGGATGGTTTGGTAGGAAACCAGGGCTGTGGTGCAGGAATAGTATTAATTGTTATATCAAGTATAACTACTGGGTATGCGGTGCGGATGAACTATTATCTATCTAATAACGCGACTGAGTATGAGGCCCTTCTGAGAGGAGTTCAACTGGCTAAAGACTTGGGGGCAGATCAGGTGTGTGCAAAAGTTGATTCACAGCTGGTGTGTAGGCGAATCAGTGGAGACTTCGAAATGAGAGATGAACACATGCAGAGATATCTAGCTCGGTTCAAGGAAATAGCCAAGGATATGAAGGCCCTGACTATCCTTCAAATTCCAAGAGAAGAAAATGGGCGAGCAGACTAATTAGCTAAGGTAACCAGCTCAGCTGTCGATTGCCAGGAGAGAGTAATCACTTTATTGATGGCCGACAGTGAGTTTGGGACAGAGCTGGTATGTTTGGTGGAAGAGGAAGAGGACTGGCGCTCTCCCATCAAGACGTGTCTGGAAAAAGGAGAACTGTCGGAGGACAAGAAAGAAGGTCTGAAGGTGAGGACAAGGTCTACCCGATTTTGTTTAATCCAGGGAACGTTATTCCGACGAGGATTTAGGAAGCCCTTACTGCGGTGTTTAAGCTTAGAGGAGGGCACCCATATCCTCAAAGAAATCCATAAGGGCTGTTGTGGAAACCACATGGGGGCAAGAGCCCTGGCCAGTAAAACAATGCGAGCTGGCCACTTCTGGCCATCGCTGAGGAAAGAGGCTGAGAACTTTGTTAAGAAATGTGAAAAATGTCAGAAAATGTCCCCTTGACTCATCAACCAACGGAAGAGCTCATGACAATGAGCTCTCCTTGTCCCTTTGCAAAGTGGAGGATAGACCTGGTCGGCCCATTCCCAATGGCTCCAGCCTAGAAGAGGTTCTTGATCGTGTCTATCGACTACTTCAGCAAGTGGGTTGAGGCTGAAGCCTTGGCAAAAATCATGGAAGAAGCAGTGATGGTCTTCATTTGGGAAAATATCATATGCCGGTTTGGCATTCCAAGGGTTATGATCTCAGACAAAGGTACCCAGCTCGTGGGTGCCAAAATTAAAGCTTGGTGCACCAAGATGAAAATCCAGCAACACTTTACATCTGTTTACCACCCGCAAGTAAATGGACAGGTTGAGGTGACCAATCGCATCCTTGTACAGGGACTTAAGTCATGCTTAGAGAGGTCAGGGAATGGGTGGAAGAGCCGAGAGCAATACTCTGGGCCTACCGCCAATCCTAAGGACAGCACAGGTGAAACCCCCTTCAGCTTGGTTTATGGCATGGATGTCGTCATCCCCGCGGAGATTAGCCTCGAAACCCACCGAGTACAGAACTTCGATGAAATCCAAAATGACCATATTGGTGCAGGACGCGCTGGATTTAATTGAAGAAAAGAGAGATCAGGCAGCGGTTAGAATGGAGCACGTGAGGGGGTGAATTCGGGCAGCTTATAACAGAACAATCCGAAAGAGGTATTTCCAGTTGGGATACCTGGTCCTGCGAAGGGCTGACCTGGGAAAGGCCAAGAGAAAGTTGGATGCTACATGGCAGGGGCCAATCCGGATCGCACAAGTCCTGGCAGGCAGTTCTTACAAGCTAGAGGAAATGGATGGGACGGAGATACCCCGATCTTGGAATATTTCAAATTTACGTAAATTTTATGTGTAATATGATTTTGCAAAGTTTATTTATATAATGATAATGCAGGTTCGTTCTTGTTTGCCAACTAGTGAATATCTCAAAGGCCAGGATTGGCTAAGGGCGGATGCCCCATTTCCCTGACCTGATTGTCAGTTTAAGTCAGGATTGGCTAAGGGCGGATGCCCCATTTTCCTGACCTGATTTCAGTTTAAGCCAGGATTGGCTAAGGGCGGATGCCCCATTTTCCTGACCTGATTGTCAGTTTAAGCTAGGATTGGCTACGGGCGGATGCCCCATTTTCCTGACCTCATTATCAGTTTAAGCCAGGATTGGCTAAAGGCAGATGCCCCATTTTCCTGACCTGATTGTTAGTTTAAACACGTTTGGCTAAGGGCGGATGCCCCATTTTTCTGACCTGATTGTCAGTTTAAGCCAGGATTGGCTAAGGGCAAATGCCCCATTTCCTGACCTGATTGTCCGTTTTAGGTCGGATACTAGTAAAAGCGCCTGACATGGCTAGTAAAAGCCAAGAAAGGCTTTAAGCAGATATTCATAAAAATGATCGAATCGATTTAAGCTAGGTCTTGCCAGAGGCGGGTGCCTCAACCCTTCAGACCCGAAGGTAAATTCAAAAGCCAGAACTGACTAAGCTTGAAAACCCTAATTCGCATGATTTGATTGAAGAAATAAACAGGAATACATGGAGATTTTCGAAGAAAATACTCTTGCATTTATCATAAAATTCTGGCAGATACAAAAGAAATTGCACACGCCTTCTACGAAGGTTGGCAAAATTGATTACAATGCAGGAAATAAAACAGAAGAACAGTAAATTTAACAAAATCCCAGAGATATTTAGCCATGTGAGGAAGAGGCCCTCCGATCAGAGGCCAGAACACGGCGGACACGCCACAGCTCACGCTCAGTTTTGTGGTAGCGCTGGCAGTACTTATCGGCTTGTTCAGATATGGCGTGAGCTTCGCCGACGGTGATAGTCAGTCGGTTCGCCGACTCTGTCAAATCGGCCTTATCTTCTGGCAACTGACGATTCAGTTGATGAAGCTCGGCCCACTCTCGCTCGTAATGGAATTTCTTCTGTCTCTTCCTCTCCAAGAGGCGATACAGATAGCTAATTTTTACCCGGAGCACAGTCAGTTTATTAGAAAGATTGAAATTTTTGACGAACAGAGAGATGTTCTTTCGTTTCACAGAGTCAAGCTCTTCGAGTAAGGAAGAAGAAGCCATTGCAAATATTGAAGAAAAATAAATCATACACATGCATATTTAAAGGAAAAGAGGCACATGCCAGGGAATAAAAAGTACTAGGGTTTCCAAAAAACAAGGAAACCCTAGAAAACCAAAAGTCACTACGGGATAAGAAAATTCATTACTATTAAACAGAAATTATTCAGTACAAACACACGATAATGCGAGACAGATCAGCCACACAGGCAAAACAACAAGATCTGTCAAGAAAAAGAGTTGCAACCTAAGCAGTATTGAGCTTAAATCCCCGCATCTAGCTCCTGCTCGAGCTGCTCTACAGCCTCCTCTGCCCGAGCTCCAGGAGAAGCCCTACCCGAAAACTCCCCCAAATCAGCATGGGTGGGGGAGGGAGTAGAGGTGGTTAGTGCCAGGGCCAGACTTGGATTTGGCTGAGCTGCCTCTGGAGAGACCGGGGGAGCAGAAAAGGCGGCAAAAATAAGTGCAGCTAACTCAGGAGTATCTAGCTTATGCTAGCGGTCCATCTCAGGGCAATAACTGAAAGAGGTAGGCTCGGTAGGCTGCTTCAAAACTTCCGCACGATCAAAGGGGACAATAGGCTTCTCCTGGGCCCACTTTGCTTGGGCATCCAAAGAAGGGTGGAAGTATACCTCCTCCTCTGGAGCAAGCAGTTGGTACAAGTGCTCTGAGCCCAGGAAAGCACGCTGGACATAATCCCGGGTGATCTGGATCAGCCTTAGCCCTTCCTCGGAATTGAGGAACTCCATTATCCATGCTTCATGAGCCTTGGCGACGGTCTCGTCAGTCAAGCTCCGGGCTTCATCCAGGGCCTCATTCCGCGCTTATTCCCTGGCCATCTCAAACACTTTTTGCTTTGCCTTTCTCACCTCCTCCAGCTCTTGCTCGACATTCTTCAACTTATTGGCTCTCTCTTTGCACAGCTCGCGCAGCTTCTTCTCCTTCTCCTGCAAGATCTTGTGCTAGTTTGCCAGACCCGTGTTCATCAGAGCTCCCCTGACCCTGGAAACCAGGATTGAACTCTTTGCCGCCGCCTAAAAGAAGAAGGAAACTTAACCAAATGAAGTGAAGGATGAAAGGAGAGGAATAGCGGAAAGGAGACTTACCCTTGCCTCGTCCTGTCATAGGGACTCTATGAGGTCAGAGTCTGACCACTTCTCCAAAGTAGCCCTGTCCGCAGTAGGGCACTGCCCTTGAATAAACTGAACTGCTAGCTCTCTAGAGTAGCTCAAGACAGATTTATTAAACCAGGTATCATTGGGCGTCGTGATCTTAACCACAAGGCCCGATGGCCCTCACAGGCTTGAACAAGGACTTTTGCAAGCCGCTCCATCCTCTCCCTCAAAGCTAAGGGAGCAATGATTTCAACTTTCGGCTCATGAGGAGCCCGGGGAGTTCCAGAGCCGCTAGCCTTCATGCGAGAGGGGTCAGGCACTGAAGCTCGCTGCTCTGAGCCTGAGGTGGCGCCCTTCTGGCGAGCGGCCATAATCCTGTGCATCATGTTTTCTGCAGAAGCAAGAGTAGGTTAGCCAAAATCGATACAAAAACACCAGGCCATGCAAAAATATTAAATTCCAGAGCTGTTAATATCCTTTACCAATTTGGGGGGTCAAGTGATTGTTCTCCTCCTCAATATGAAAGAAGTAAATGGTAGAGGGGGTGAGAAGATCGGACATGCTAATTCAGAGTAGAAATTATTCGTCGAACACGGGGAGACATGTCTTTCACAGTCAAATGTTGTTGGGGTGGCAGCTCATCAATGGAGCGAGAAGGAAAACCCCACTCCCCCAAACACTGAATAAAAAAGAATTTTTTATGCCAGACCTTGTTAGAAGTAGGGATGCCGCTAAGGAACCGGACACCAGTCCTGGTGCTTAGATAAAATTATACTGGGGACGAGCTCTTCACTTGGAAGAGCTGGTAAAAGGTCTGAGTTGTCAGGACTAGACCAGCATACCTCATAGCTAAACTATAACTTATAATAATCCTAAAGGAGTTGGGGACAAATTGATGGACGGGAATTCTGTAAAGTCGGGCTATTTCTAGTATTAAGGGGTGCAATTGATCCACATAAAAAGTTAATAAACCCGTCGGCGCCTGGTAAGCCATCACGCCACCGTCAGGAGTTAACAACTCAAATCCTTCTGGTATCTGGTATTTATACTTCAAATTGTCCACTGTGCTCTCGCTAAGCATAGAACAGATATATGGTCTACCGGGGATATAATGGGGATACTTGAAGGAGGACGATGGTGGAGCCGCCGCCACTGGAGAAGAATCAGCGGCGGGAGAGCCAACGGAAGGAGAATCGACAGCAACAGAGTTGGTGGCAGAAGAATCGGAGGTAGAACGAGTAGCAGAAAAATTGGCGGACAAAGAGGACGAAGACCCAAAAATGATCGGAAAATTAGTGAGGATCGAAGAAATACCTGGTAATGTAGGAGATCGGAAAAGATTGGGAAAAGTATTGAGTCGCCCGGAGAGAAAAGTAGAGAGTAAAATATGCTTGTGAAAATTGAAAAATATGGAAAAGTAAGGAAAATAGAAAGGATAGCGGGAGATAAAGGCAAAAAGGTATTTTCAAAAAATGGAAATCAAGTAAAAAGCGGGATTTTGATGGGATTCCCGCCTTTAATGCTTGTCAGATGAATAGTACCCTAGGTGATGAGCTGGAACGCCAACCGCCAAGATATACGCCGCTGACCTATCAGCAGTACAGTACTTGAGGAGACGTGTAGGTATGGTAATTGTCTCTGGATATGAATCGAAACCACTAAATACAATGATTAATCCTGATCAGAAGGCGGATTTTTCGGGATCTGAACAGACACGAAGAATATGAAGGACACGTGGGGCCCTGGTGGTGCCTAGGGAAAATCCTGACAGATCTACCCCAACTATTTCGAGGGAAGGAGTTGATATGGCATGAATAGCTAGACCTGGTTGGGGTAGACCTGGGTTGAGGTTACAAGATAGTAGGATCGCCTCAGCCCAGGAATTATCCCTATCTGGATGGTCATATGCCAGCCTTGTCCATGAGAAAACCTGGCCTGTTCCTTCCAGAAGAAACCAGAGACAACGAAGAGTAGGATCGCCTCAACCTTGTCCTTGGGAAGATCTGGATGAGTACAGGTCAGCCTTGTCCTTGAGAAGATTTGGATGATTACAGGTTAGCCTTGTCCTTTAGAAGATCTGGTTTGGTTCACCCAGAAGAAGCTAAGAGATAGCGAGAGCAAGATCGCCTTGGCCAAGGAAATATCCTGATCTTGATAACTACAGGTCTGCCTTGTCTTGGAGAAGATCTGGCCTGGTCCTCCCCGGAGGGGACAGGTGGGACCGCTTGTCCCAAATTAGTTTCATAATGGCCCTTGATTCGCAGCCTTTGTTTCTGAGATCTCGGATGAGGTCCCCACTGGAAAAACTATAAATACCTCAGCCTTAAGGCTGAGAGAGGTATGTCATTCTTAGTGCATTCCTTTTCTTGCTCACTAAAACACTCCACACGCTTTCTGACTTAAGCATAGGAGAGGTTTCCACCGGAAAATCTCCGATGGTCCTTTTCTGACGTATTTGTGTGTGCAGGTCAAGGTAAAAGCACAGGTTTCAGGCGTGGTCATACTTTCCGGGTGAAACAATGATATCATTTTCGTCGCAAGAAAAAATTTCCAACCCTTTATGCGCTTAACTATCAATATTGTGAAATAAAGATGACATGTGCATTATACGCGAGTTTATAATGACACTTTTGAAAGATTTGTGAAAGATATAAAAATAAAATAAATAATTTTAAAGTATGATTGTATTATAAACTTATGTGGCGTCTCGTTCCAATATAAAAATCATTCAAGTTCTGGTATATTTCTATTTACATTACATCATTTTTCACAATAAATAATGTTCGGGTGCATTTATATATGCAATCAACGGAATTAGTTGTTAAATATAGCAAATTACCCTTAATGTGACGTTCAAACCTGAAGAAAACTGAAATTGTAAAAATATTAAGGTTATCAAATATATATTTTATAAGGTTATCATATTCATACGAGAGATGAAAAATATAATTAAGACCAAAATTCTTGTAAATTCAGAAATTTATGTTTCTATATAAAGTCAGAATTTTTGTTAAACTCGTTTTTCATTTAATTTCCTTTTCATTAAACATGTTCCCCTACACTTTAAAAAAAATCAAAATAAATATACAAACAATCACATTATTGAAAAACAAACAAAAAAAGGGCCTAATCATATATTTGCTATCCACACTGAGGTTTTTGGTTTTAGACCTAATTTCACTTTGGTTCAATTTGAAATTTTAGGCAAAATCCGATTTCGATTATTTCGATTCAATTCGACCATTAAACATAGGGATCGTGTATGAACTTTATAGATGCTTACTCATTGGTCATGTTAGTATATCTTGATACTAAAGATAAAAGCTTTTTATTTCAAATCAAATACAATAACAATTTCATGTTTTTGAAATACTTAGCACCAATATAAAATTCCATAAATAAGCTTGCACGTGACTTTATGGCCTTGTGCTTTCAAACCGTTCATTACAAGAAAAATTTACATAAAAAAGAAGGGGAAAAAGTCGATTCTAGCATAAAAGAACCGAATTTTTTTTAATAGAACCAGATAGGGTTCCGTTACGAAACCCTATATAACACATGGCATTCACCCCATCTGACATTCACTCCACCGTGCATTTATAAAAAAAATACAAGCAGGCCAAAAAAGGAACTAAAATCACTAAATCCTTGTACGTTTGGGATTCTTTCAACTCAACACTAACCTAATTAATTCTTCTTTTAGTTGGCGAGTAGAGGTCCAAAGAAAAACAAAAACTTGTTGAATCCTTTTTTTTTTTTTTTTTGTCAAATATGTGTCAATGAAGCTGAGTCTATATCTCCAAAAATTTGACAAAAAAATATATTGATTCAAATTTACCTGATAAGAAATTTAATATGTATTCAATGCATTTGCTTACTCTGAAGAAGTTGAGAGAGTTTTTTTTTAAATGAACATACTCTTTATAAGGCAAATAATAATAATAATAACAAAAAAAACAATAAATATTATAATTATAATAAATCAAATATGTCAAATATAATAAACAAATTATGTAATAGGACCCTCATATATTCAGGATCATGCAATGGAAATTATTATTTTTTTTAAATTCTTTTTGCGGAAAGAGAGGAAATTTTAACTTGTGCAAAAGGTACATAAATCACAGAATACCAACTTTCATCCACAAAAGTTATAATAAGATACAATAATGTGACAAATAAGAATTCAACTATGTAGAGAGGTTATAGTCCAACATACATCAATTAAAAAGTTCAGGAAAAAAACATTTCATGCTTGTGTATTCGAGATTGGCAGAAACACTTCTTGAATTGTTATAACCACATCAAGCAAAGCTCAAGATGTAAATAGAAAAGTAAAAGTTTCAGTGAGAAAATTAAAAAAAAACATGGAAAAAGATATATTGTAAAAAAGAGACAGAAAGTAATATTTCTCCATACTGCAACACAATCAAAAACTTAGAAACAGCTTGTGTTCTCCATACTTCAACACAATCAAGAACTCGATTAAGTAATATTTCTAGAGACAGAAAGTACAATCAAGAACGAAAAAATGAGAATTGTTCTTAGAGAGCACAACTATACCTTTCTGCAAATTGCCCCAGCAATCGATCCCAAAAAACATAAAATACAAAAAGATCAATCTAAGTAAACATAAAACCAAAAATAAACCTTATATTAGTTGTAGGAACGACCAATAGGTGGCTATTGAGGATTATTTGATTACTTATTTAGTACCAAAAACTTCGGTGATTAACTTGGTGTTTATTATTTGACTAATGAAAATTCATAATGCCAGCAAAAAATATGTAAAGTCCAGATAATTCTCAAAAGACTTTATATAAATTTGTAATAATTGGAATCATTAATGACACCGAAATTTGTCGCCCTAACTTTATGAGATTTAATAATTTCTATGTAGGTTCTTTTGTTGCCAAGTATCACTATTTTTTTTCCCAACAAATTTAACTAAGTATATGTTTGGTAAGCATAACACTACAAAAATAAAAAAGAAAATTTCGAGGGAATTTTCTCTCAGTATTCAAGAAAAATCCTCGGTTTTCCTAAAATCGGGGGAAAAATTCCTTCGAAAAAAGCCTCCTCGAAATTTTGTTGCGAGGGACAAAATCCCTCAGAAAAATGAATTCGAGGGGTTTTCGAGGGACATGTTCCCTCGAAATCTCTTCCGCGCAATCCCTCGAAAAACCGAGGGACGTCCGAGGGAATATTTCCCTCGGATATTTGCTATTTTCGAGGGAAACAAATCCCTCGAAATTCTGAGGGACTAGTATTCCCTCGGATTTTCGAGGGATTTGTTATCCCTCGAACTTTTGCTATTTTCGAGGGAATATTTCCTCGGTTTGTTTTTATTTTTTTTTATATTTTACCTTTCCGAGGGATTAGGGAAAATTCCTCGGTTTAAAATTTTTTTTTTAATTTTTAATTTTTAGTTTTAATTTTAATTCCTGTTCAATTATTAAAATTTTGAAAATTTTGAAAAAAGTAATTAAAGAAAATATTTGAAATTTAAAAACAATCATGCATTCGATCGAAACAGTAACAAAATTTATATGAACTGTAAAAATGTTCTATGGATGGGGAGGGGGGTACTGCTGCTGGAAACGAGCATACATCTCAGCCATCTGGGCATTCACCCGCGCCTGAAATTCCTCCTGCTGTCGGCGCTCCTCCGCTCGTTGTCGACTCTCCTCGGCTGCCTGCTGCTGCAACGCCTCGAGCTGCGCCCTCTGAGCCTCAACCTGCGCCTCGAGCTCTCTGATGTGGCTCCTATCAGCTTGGGAGGAGGTGGAAGAGAGGCCCTTCAATAAACCCTTTGTAGCAGCCACCATCTTCCCATACGCGCCGGTGCCGTAAGGCCGTCCCTTGCTCAACCCGGCGACGTCGAGGAAAACCTGATCCTGGTCAACCTCGTTACTCTCCTCCTGAGAAGACGCACGTTCTTGTTCATGGGTCAGATGTCGCTCGTACTCCACCTGAAATACAACTCGTTACTTAAATTTCACGTTAAAATCAAAGAATTAGAAAAAAAATAAGAAAGAGACTCACATTAATATTAGCAGATCTGGTATCGATCCACGCGCCGTCTTTCTTCGTGTGCGTACGTTTAAAAAGATCGTAGTACGTAGCCGGCGAACCCGTCTCCCGCTCCTGTATTCAAATAGAATTTTCAAATAATTAACATTAAAATTAAACAAATAAATATTAAATTATTATATTCTGAAATTGCTTACTATATCCAAGGCATAGTCGATAGTAGATCTAGCACCCCCCGTGTGCTTTGACATCCCATTACCCGGCCCAGCGGGCTCGCTCCTCCTATTCTTGCTGCACTGCTCGGATTTCTTCTTGTTCTCGGGCTTATCTCACTCAACCTTCCAAACCCTAGTTGAAATGGATGATATTAGATACGATATAAATTATATGTTATAAATAAAAAATTCTAGTTTAATAAGAAAACATATAACAGAATCGTTTACCCATAGACCTCCGCGGTCAGGCACTCCGGCCGACCACCACCATGGGAGGCAATATGCTGCTTATAGTCATTAAGCTTCTTCCCGTAAAGGTCCCCGAGTCGGAAAAAATACATCACGTATGTCCTTCTCACCATACTCCTCTGGGTCCCAATAACAAATCTCCTGCAAAATAAAATAATAATAACAATTCGATTGAAACATATGTTTGTATTTTTACGGTAAATACTAACAAATTTGGATACAAAATAATAATTACCTTAAACATCTCCCACCAGAACTCCTTAATCTCCTTAGGGACCTCCTTATAGCACCACCCGGCGGGATGGAGGTCCCTCTCAAAAATCAAACGAAGTCTAGTGGCCACCTTGCCCCCTGTGCTGTGCAGCCTGTATTCAATTGTGTTTTTAGTTTTTTACGAATAAAATTTAATCATAATGATAATTTTAATTTTAAAATAATTGATTACTTACTTCGACCCTGCAATATAAACCTGAGTCATACCCCACTGCGGTGCGACCAACTGTCGTCGGGTCCGTGATGTACCCGCGTCGGACGGGGTCTGCGATGGAGTATGCGACGTCGGCGTCTGTGTCGGGTCTGCGCCGGGGTCTGCGTCGCTGGATGATCACTACCGAAACCCATGTATTCGGTGTCGAAATCAGCTAAACGATTAGCCGACCCCATATCTGATCGACCTACGCTGCCAGATCCTAGACGAATCGACATCTGATAAATTTATTAGATAATAATACGAGTATTTTACAAAATACCAGTATATATTAGACACGAAACTCATTAATAAATCCAAATTAAAAAAAAGTGTATTTTACAATAAGAATAAATTACACATATTTCAAAAAAACTAATCACTTTCGCTATTAAATGTATCATCAAACTCATCTTCATCTGCATCTTGATCTGTATCTTGATCGGTAAGTAACTCTTCTTCTGTATCATCATTTGTCTCGTTATTACCAAGTTCCTACACGTAATTGTCATTGAGGTCGTGTAACTGAAAATCGACATCATCGAGTTGAATCGGACGGCGTGTATCTATAGCTTCCTCTTGAAATGATTCTTCTGGTAGAGACTCGATAAACTCAACATTTGATCTCGCCTTGATTTTACACGTTGCCCACCAGTCTAATTTGTCTCGTCTTAAACTTGGGTATGCACATTAGTACACTTGTGCAGCTTGGGAAGCAAGTACAAAAGGTTCATATCGATTGAACATACGTTTATGATTGATATCGACAATCTTATAATTTAGATGGACTTTTGTGCCTGCACTTGTTGGATCAAACCATTCGCAATTGAACAATAGTGTGTTTTTCTTCATTCGGCCCATGTATTCGAGCTGCACAATTTCTATGAGAAGACCGTAATAATCAAATCGGTGGCCCCAATAGTTGACCCTTTAATACATACTCCACTGCTCGATGTTGCTTTGTTAGATCCGTGCTCCAATGTGTGAAATCTATGACCATTTATCTTACATCCGGTATACATTTTCACACATCTTGATGGACCCTCAGCTAGACTCCTAATGTTCTCGTCGATCACATTGTTCGAACGATCTCTAGCCTATGACATTGACAAGTTATTTTTAATTTTGGATATATATTATATAAATAGATACCATAATTATATGATATGCATCTCGGTATTACATAATATTTGAACTAATTGGCAAATTTATTTTCCAATTGTTCGTTGATCCGATATTCATTAATGTTTAGGTGGAGACGTTGAATGCTCTTCGTGTAAATACTACATATAACGTTACACAATTTAGGAAAAATTATTAGTACATTTACATATATGTATAAATTGACATTATAAATTGGAATGAGTATTCATACTTAACATATTGTTCGACCTCCACACAATTTAGCAACACGTAGATCCTTGCGGCGTTGTATTCTTTTTCGCTTAGAAATATTTTTCCCTTTGTACCAAACGTCTCTCCACATTTCTTAAACACCGAGAAAATTTCATTACCGTCATCCGCACAATTCTGACCATCGTCGTTTCTAGATAAATTTGTTCTTTTAGTTGAAACGTGATCTTCAAAATAGTACGAACCAGAATTTGAAGCCTCGTCGACCAGATATGCTTTTGCTATCGACCCTTCGACACTCGCCTTAGTTTTCACGCTGTTTTTTAGTTTTCGAAGATACCTCTTCAATGGGTACATCCATCTATACTATACCGGGCCAGCGATTCTCGCTTCATACGCAAGATGAATGGGCAGATGCTCCATCGAGTCAAAAAAACTTGGAGGGAAGATCAGTTCCAGTTGGCACAATATTAACGGAATGTCATGCTCAAGTTGACTCATATATTCGGTGTGAATGACTGTTGATGTGAGATCTTTGAAAAACAAACTCAATTCGTTTAGAGCCTTCCACACGTTTGGAGGAAGCAGTTCACGAAAGGCTATTGGTATCAACCTCTGCATGAATACATGACAATCATGACTCTTCATCCCGATCAGACGATATTCCTTCTTGTCGATGCAACGCCCCAAATTTGATGCGTACCCATCTGGAAACCGAAGAGATTTCACCCAATCTCAAACACCAGCTTTCGACGGCTTGTCAAGTGTGTAACAGGCTTTAGGACACTTTCCTGACCCATCTGGCGCCAACTCTTGGCGATTACAATACTTATTCAACTCTTCCCTACATTTACGCGTGTCCTCGTCTTCCCTTTGATATTCATCACCGTATTGAAAACATTGTCAAACACATTCTTTTCGATGTGCATAACATCTAAGTTGTGACTAATTAGATTTGTCCTCCAATATGGCAGATCCCAGAAAATGCTTCGTTTTCTCCAACCAGACGTTTGGGATATTTACGCGTTAACTTGTGCTGCATCCAGTTCAGTGACTTTCAGAAGCCCCAATCTTTCTATTTCTGCCAAAACTTCTATCCCACTGCGCACTTCCGGCGATGGAGTCTCGACAGATCTTCTTTTTTGAAATCGTCGTTTATCTTTTCGAAAACAGTGATCATGCTCAGGGAATTTTTGGTGATTGTCGAACCACGATTGCTTCCCACTGCACTTAAGAGTGAAGGCGTCCGACCGTTCCATGCAATAAGGACAAGCTTTTTGACCGGCCGTACTCCATCCGGACAACATAGAATACGCATGGAAATCACTGATTGTCCACATAAGGGCTGCTCGCAATTGAAAATTTTGTTTCTTAGATATATCGTACGAGGGAGCCCGAACCGTCCACAACTGATTCAATTCATGGATTAGGGGTTGCAGAAACACATCAAGTTTATCTTTTGGATTCTTTGGCCCTGGTATGAGAACGGTCAGGAACATGAACTGTTCTTTCATGCACATCCAAGGAGGCAAGTTGTAGGGTGTGATTATGACGGGCCACGATGAATATTGTGCTCCAAAGCTTCCAAATGGTTGAAAACCATCTGTACAAAGACCCAATCTCACGTTTCGACTTTCAGCCGCAAAGCTTGGATTAGTTTCGTTGAAATGTTTCCAAGCTTCTGAGTCATATGGATGGCGCATAACATTGTCTTCAACCATGTGTTCAGCATGCCATCTCATATCTTTCGTTGTGGCATTAGATGCGTACAACCTCTGCAGACGAGGAGTTAATGGAAAATAGTACATCTTCTTGTACATGACACGATCCTTCAGTCGTTTTGTTTTTCCGTGAGGAACAGGTTTAAACCGAGGTTCATTGTAGAATTTGCAACTTGTCAAATCAGAATCGTCTCCCCAATAGATCATACAATTATTCTTGCAGCAGTCTATCTTCTCGACCGGTAAACCCATACCCCTTAACAACTTCTTACTGTTGTAGAAGTTATCGGGTACGAGATTGTCTTTCGGTACAATCTCCTTGATTAATTCACTCAATTGATCATAACACTTTTGAGACATGTGATTCTCTGATTTCAAATTCATGAGACGGGAAACTAATGACAACTGTGTATGTGCTTCGCACCCCGGATACAATGGCTGATTTCCAACTTTCAACATGTCGTAAAATTTTTGAGCCTCAGCGATCGGCGACTCTTCCACGTCGGCAACAACGTCAAAATCAGGACCAGCTGCATCTTGAACCATACTAATGTACGCGCTTGATGGTTCTTCAGAAGGGATGTAAGAGGGTCCTCCAGCATGAAAATCCTGATGACGTCCAGAGGTGGTTAGCCGGGTTTCTCCGTGGTAAATCCATCTATAGTAATTCGGCACGAACCCATGTTTCTCCAAGTGGTACTTAATCTCATCGACATCCAGGTAAATTCTATTCCTACATCTGCTACGATTACAAGGACATTTCAGTCTCTCTCCGTCCTTGTGAGCGGAATTCGCTTGCGCAAGTTTAATAAAACTCTCAAGTCCATCCGTGAATTTTGAGGATAAATAGCCGTCTTCGATTCGCTCGTACATCCAACTACGATCGGAACTCATCCTAACATTGCATGTTTGTCAGATTTTTGAGTCTTAAGCGTATTCTAGAAATCAAAAAATATTTCGTTTGTATATCCAACTACGATCATTAACCATCCAGAAATTTCGGCAGCATTACGAGAAGAAAGGGGAATTCGAGCTATAATTAGTAGTATGTATTATCTTAACATATGTATTTTTCTTAGATTCAAAATTTCGGCAGCATCTCCACCCAGTTCTCGTAGTGCACGTATATTTCAATGCACTCGAGAACAATTAGAGAGATGCAGAAACCGAAATTTCAAAACTAAAAAAAAAAACATACACATAAGATAACCATACTACAAGTTACATTCTCAAACTGTCCAAAAATGGGACAATTCAAAATTTAGTATCAAACTATATATTTGATACTAAATCTCAAACGGATCTAAACAATATTGGAATAATTTGAACTTCGTTTTCAATTTTTCTATATGATATTAATTCTGAAACAAGTAATTTATATGTATCGCGTCACTTCGCCAAGGTTCCAAATAAGCAATTACCACCGTCACATTTTTTAAAAATATTTCGAAAACTTAAATAAACTCTCGTGACACCCTATCACATTTTAAAAAAAATGATTTGAAAACCCGCTATTGGAGGGACAAAACCTCTCGGCCGGCGCCGTAACCCACGTCAGCATCCGACGGTATACAACCAACAACACCAACGACAATATTTGATATAAATAAAATTAAACCCCGGCCGATCACCACGGCCTCCCATGCATGAACAATATATATACAATACAATGGGTGAATAAACCCTAAATTTGTAAGCAAACCCTAATAATCTAATGATAAACCCTAATACAAGATTGCTTCTAGTTAGGTAGATTATGAAATAGACACGTTGTAGGTCATCGCTTTCCTCGACCACCCTCACCATGTCTGCTCCAAAAATTAACTTAATTATAAATGTTTGGAGCCGACATGGGGAGGGCGTTTGAGGAGGACAATCTCTGTACGGATGCTGTCTGCGCTATTTATAGACAAGTGTACTTCAGAATCTACACAAGCTTATTTATTACTAAAATGACCCCTAATTAATTGATTATTCCTAAATTGAACCCTAATTAATTGATTATTCCTAAATTGAACCCTAATTAATTGATTATTCTTAAATTGAACCCTAATTAATTAATTAATTCTAAATTGAACCCTAATTGTGTAATTATTAATAAATTAGCCCCTAATTAATCGATTGTTCCCAAATTGAACCCTAATTTTGTAATATTACGAAATTGAACCCTAATTTTATAATTATTACTAAATTAAACCCTAATTAATTGATTATTCCTAAATTCAGCCCTAATTGTGTAATTATTATTAAATTGAATCCTAATTACTTGATTATTCTTAAATTGAACCCTAATTAATTGGTTATTTCTAAATTGAACCCTAATTGGCCAATTATTACTAAATTGGCCCCTAATTAATTGATTATTCCTAAATTGAACCCTAATTGTTTAATTATTACTAAATTGAAACCCTAATTGAAAATTAAAACCTAAATTGAAACCCTAATTCAAAATTAAAACCTAATTTGAACCTAAATTAGCCCCTAATTAATTGATTGTTCCCAAATTGAACCGTAATTTTGTAATTATTACGAAATTGAACCCTAATTTTGTAATTATTACTAAATTGAACCATAATTAATTGATTATTACTAAATTCAACCCTAATTGTGTAATTATTATTAAATTGAATCCTAATTAATTGATTATTCCTAAGTTGAGCCCTAATTAATTGATTATTTCTAAATTGAACCCTAATTGGCCAATTATTACTAAATTAGCCCCTAATTAATTGATTATTCCTAAATTGAACCCTAATTAATTGATTATTCCTAATTTGAACCCTAATTATTTAATTATTACTAAATTAAAACCCTAATTGCAAATTAAAACATAAACCATAAAAAAAATAAAAAACTAAATTGAAAATACATACAAAAATAAAAAAAGTAAAAAACTACCTGTGGATGGCGGCTGTGGACGGTGGCTGAGGCGAAGGCGGACGGCGACGCTCGGCTGCTGGCGGTGGCAAGCTTCGCGGCGGCACACGGCGGCGGTGGCTCCGGCGCAAGCACGTACGACGAGGCTTCGGGCTCCTGGTTGCTCGCGGTTGTGGACGGCGGCGGCGGCTCAGACGTCACGGACGGACGGCG
>BMAC01000046.1:754661-780231 GCA_014905375.1 Phtheirospermum japonicum | reverse complement strand
ATATATTTAATGCAAAATCCTCCTAACCTATGTGTCTGCTTCGTATGGTTCGTTTGGCAAATAAAATCCTGGTGTTTCGTTTGCTTATGTGTCATTCGAGCCTAATATTTACCTAATTTAATACTTTTCTTTTATTGTATCTTACTTAATTCAATTTTTTTTATTATACTTTTCATTATTCAATACTTTTCCTTGATTGTTTCATACTTAGATTATTTTAAAACACTCATATTTTACCTATATAGAAAATATTTAAACTTCAAAAATAAAATTATTTTAAATTCTATTATCAATAAAACTTGTTTAACTATTTTTATAATAATTTTTTTGTGTATTAAAATTATTTCATATGTGGTTTATCTTTTAATTTAATAACTAATCTTGATCTTATCTACTAGTTATATATGATATATTTATATTTTTATATTGGGAGAACCAAAGAAAAGTATTAAATAAGAAAAAATATAATAAAAGAACTAAATTAGGTAAGAATAAAATAAAAAGAATTGTATTAAATTAGCTAGATATTAGGCTCGAATAACACAAATGCAAACGAAGCACTATAATTCTTTATTGTGCCAAACAAATCGTACGAAGCAGACATATAAGTTAGGAGGATTTTGAATTAATATATAGGGGGATTAGGTTCAAATGAGAACCATGGTTCCTATATGTGGCTTTAGATATAATTAAATTGATGGATCAGATTTTTTTTGTGTGTTTTCTTATTTAATTAAAAACATTTTGGATTGTATGATAAAAGCACTACCGGTGTATATAACTACAAATATTAATAAAGCATTGTGATTGTATAATAAAAACACTAGTTCGCAGGTTCGCATATAATGACATGGTTCCATTTGAACCCACCACACACACACACACACACACACACACACACACACACACATATATATATATATCACCCCTATATATTAATGCAAAATCCTCCTAACCTATGTGTCTGCTTCGTATGGTTCGTTTGGCAAATAAAATCCTGGTGTTTCGTTTGCTTATGTGTCATTCGAGCCTAATATTTACCTAATTTAATACTTTTCTTTTATTGTATCTTACTTAATTCAATTTTTTTTATTATACTTTTCATTATTCAATACTTTTCCTTGATTCTTCTAATATAAAAATATAAATAAGTCATATATAATTTGTATATAAGATCTAAATTAGTTATTTAAATTAAAGACAAACTACATATGGAATAATTTTAATTAAAAAAACACTTTATTATGAAAATAATTAAATATTAGTAATATACTCAATCTAAGCATAAAAACTATTAAATTATATACTAATAATTAATAAATATTGATGAAACACCATTACAATGCGATACGGGTTGAGAATATGACATATTTTGAATATATCAAAGTATATAACTAATAATTATTAACGAATTTATTCTAAACACTAATATATAAAATGATTTAATAATAATAAAGTTAATAAAATAGATATTAGACACGGGTTTAGAATGTGACGCCTTTTGAATTTTTGTAAATATGTAACTAAAATTATTGATCAATTTAATATAAACATCAACTACAAGATTATTTAATATTTATAATAATTAATAAATATATTAGACATGTACAAGGCACGGGTTGAGAATACATTATTTTAATTTTTTATTTTAGATATAAAATTCAGTAATTATCACAAATGGTCTTTATATTTATCTTTTGATAAGTCCCGTGTAATACATAGGTGTTAAACAAATATATATTAATGCAAAATCCTCATAATCTATGTGTCAGTTCGTATGTTTCGCTTGTTTAATAAAAAAAAATTGGTCTTTCGGTTGCTTATGTGTCATCCGAGCCTAATATATATCTAATTTAATAATTTTTTCTTTATTTTATCTTTAAAAATCTAATATTTTATTTCTATTATATTTAACGTAACTTAATAGTTTTTTTTTTAAATCTTTGTTTAATTCAACAATTTCTTTATGCTCCTAATATAAAAATATAAATAAGTCATATATAATTAGTAGAAAAAATTTAAATTAATTATTTTAATTAAAAGAAAAATTACATATGAAATGACTTTAATTACAAAAAAAAGTTTATTTATGAAAATAATTAAATAAATTATATTTATAATAAAAGTTGAAATAATATTTTTTTTAAATTTTAAATATTCTGTATAGATAAATTATGATATATTTGCAATAATTGGAGTTTGTAACTAAATATTAGTAATGAATTCAATCAAAATATAAAAAAAATTAAAATTATATAATAATAGTTAATTAATATTTATTATACAATGGCAAAATGTGAGAAGGTTTGAGAGTATGACACCTTTTGAATTTTTCAAAGTATGTAACTATAATCATTAAAAGAATTAATCTAAACATAAAAATATAAAATGAGTTAATAGTAATTAATCAATATAGATTAGAGACAGGTTGAAAATATGACATCTCTTGAATTTTTATAAGTATGTAAATATAATTATTAACGAATTTAATATAAATATTAAAATATAATATTAATTAATAATAATAATAATTAAAAAATTAAACAGGATACGGGTTAAGAACACATCCTTTCAATTTTTTATTTAAAATTTAAAATTTTATAATTTTCACAAATATCTTTTATATATAACTTTTTATAAATCTCATGTAATACACGGGTGTTAAGGTAGTAGATATATATATATATATATATATATATATATATATAGAGAGAGAGAGAGAGAGAGAGAGAGAGAGAGAGTTGGGTTCAAATGGAAACCCAACCTTATTTGTGAACCTAGAGCTTAATCTAGACCACTAATAAATCTCATCCTATGACTAATATTTAATGAGTTTTTTTTTCTAAAAAAGGCTAAAAGATGCATGTCAAATTTGAGAATGCCCGAAGAGGGGTAAATTAGTCTCGCCAAAGATTCTGAAAATCCCATCCTCCTGTAAATCCTTGATATATGCACCACAAACCGTCACTCCCAAAACCCTCCACCCACACTAAATTTCAAAGAAACCACCCCATCTTTGCAAAAATGAACACAAACTCGAAAGAACTGAGAGAATTTCCAAATCAGTATGGGGAATCGAACAATTTGTTATTTCTTTTGGATGGGGAACGATGATGGAAGATGAAGAGGTCACAAGCGAACCGCGATTCTGGCAGCAAAAAGGTATGAATTCAAACAAGACTACGATTGATTCAAAAATATTTATACCCTAAAAATCCAAATATCTTTTATTAAAATCTTCAAGAATCTGCCATGAAAATATTATGATTTCCCAGAAAACTAAATCTGATTGCCTTTGTTAATTCAGATATATACAAACCGTAGAATTCCTTCACCCCCAAACTGATTTTTTTTTTTTATGTTTTGTCAATAATATTCCAGTATAAATAATTGTATTCCGAAAAAATGCAATTAACCAGGATAAGTGCTTTGTCATGTGTGTTACAGTGTTGTGATTGATATGTTCAGGTGTTTTTATATGTTGTGTACTGATACATTACTTTGCCCAAATACTTTCTATTTTATGTGCTTCGATATAAGTACAATTGTGCTTTCTTCTAATCTTGTCAGTGCTTTATTTGAGCTTTAATACATGGAAAGTATTAAGTACTTTCAAATTATATCTAAAGTGCTTTGGTGATTATTTGACAATGTTGCGGATGTGTACATAAGAGATGTATATTAAAATAAACAAATAAATGTGCTTCTAAAATAATTGTGATGCTTTGATTATTATTTTTATATTGAGTACAAAATATTGTATGTGTCTCACACTGCGTTGATGATCTGTATTTTTTGTGTGAGTTATAAGTGTTATTTTATTCTTAAGTTGTTGATTTATCTTATGTATTTTGGTGCTATTTATATTGACTGATTTCTATTTAGTTTTCTGAAGTTATTAATACAATGGGGTGGTGATATGGTGAACGAGCAAGCAAGAACTGGAGTTCACGTGGCTAAAGGTAAAAACAGAATCATTGATGAAGATGATTTGTGCGAAGGCATTATTTAGAATTTATGAAACCTTCAATTTTTTTAAATCTTGACTTGAATGCTTTGAGGTCACAGCTATAGTTCTCCCAAGGCATGGATATGAAATTACAGTATCTTTGTATTCTTAACTGAAAGTTATAATTATATTTTACATTTAATGCTTTCAAAATGTTGTGTGTTTTAGTGCTTTGAGGGCAAATTGTAATGCTTTCACATATATGTAAGTAGTGTTGTGATTAACATGTTTAAGTGCTTTTTTGTGTTTTTTAAGTTGGTACTTTACTTGTCCATGTGAACTCTTCATTCTGAATCTTAATATTTCTAATGAATTGTGGTAATGCTGCTAAGTGAACTAAATGTGCTTCTATATATGTACAATAGTGCTTCATCTTGTGTTTGACAGTGCTTTATTCAAGGTTGTAATGAATTATGTTTAGTATTGGTTCTTTTTATTACACATATGGTAGTTTAGAAAAGCACTAATAGATTAATARTGAAGCAGTATTTTGTAGTGTTTATTTATTTTTTAACACAAATCGCACTACCACTGCCATCATACTCTATAAAAGCACATCGATGTACTTGTGAAAGCACTAATATATTATTAATAAAGCACTGGAGTATGCTTTTCAATGTGTTTATTGTTGTGATTGACTTTATTAAGTGCTTTTTTATGTAAATTGTTACCTTACTTTGGGGTTCACATTGGCCAATTTTATATTTATAATGTGTGGTTGGAATGTTGTAATTCAATTGAATCTGCTTCAATATTTGTTTAACAATGTTTTATCTTATGTTCGTAAGTGCTTTGTCATATCTTGTAAATAATATTTATAGGCCAAACGGCGTCGGTGGTGAGGTCGTCTCCTAAGACGTGTGTGTCTTTCAAATTCAAGCAGTTGTATAGGTCCTCAAACTCAACTTAAGATGTTGTGGTTTCTTTGGATGTCTTTCCAAACTTATTTGCAGGACAAAAAACATCGGTGGTGAGGTCATCTCCTAAGGCCGCCTGAGCTTGTCCCGGCTAATAAATTAACATTGCCCGCATATTTAATCCAGCACCACCTAGTTATCACGCAAAATTATTTGAATTAAAGAATGTGTGATTAAGTTTTTATTGTATATGTTAGATATTTCTTGTAACTTTTAATAAGATTATAATCTTTTTTTTCCTTGTTCATACCTTTTTCTTGTGGTTGGCTTTAGTTATGGTAGCAGAATAATGGGTTGCATCTATTTTTTGTAGTACCAATCGGTAGTTTTTCTTTAATCAAGGCAATTTYACATTAACGACATTTAGATTAAAAGCATGATTCAAGATAAGGCATATAATAATTAAATATTTGTGTTGCTAGTTCAATTTTCATATGCAAATGACCCATCTGTTCTGTTTAAGTTAGAGAACTCAAATATCAAATCACCACCATATAAAAGAAGCATACAACTACATTTTAAAAAGTATTGCTACTGTGCAAATGAAAGCATCAAACCGTGATGCAAAAAAAAAAAAAATAATAAAGGAATCTAGACAGGATGCTATGATCGTCCACCATACATAAAAACAAATATCCAACATTCATCTAAAAATTAATCAATTTGAGTAGCTTACAGAAAAAACTATCACATAAAGTAGCATTGTTTAAAAAAAAATAGCACCAGAAAACACAACACAACCATAAAAAATGAAAAGCATTCTAGTATATTTGAACCAAACCATTTTGTACTTAAAAGAGCAAAACTGCTGAAAATTACTGATTAAAAGAAAACATCACAGTATGAAACTCATATTTCAAGCACCTAATATGAGCAAGAAAGACAACATAAGAGAATGACAATACAAACACCATTGCATCCGCCATATTCACGGCCCCTAATTCTCACCCATCGTCGCAATCGCAAAAAATAAAATAAAAATGGTGCTCGTTAACAACAAATATAAACCAAAAATCAATGAGTTGAACCCGATATAGATCCTCCACTGAAAGTCACCCAAATCAAAATCACCCAATCTTTCATCTAGAAACTTATAACTCGTAACTCAGAGCTACCAAAACCCCAAAATTGGAAAACTTGGGGCAAACCATCACCACTGCCCGTAGTTGCTTCCATTTGCCTCAATATCAGATCCAAAATAGCATATTGAGAAAAAAAAAAGGCCTCAACCACGAGATAATTTAAACTTGAGAATCTCGACTCTCATCCGTCTAATTTGCCAGAAATCTTTGACATCTAGAAGCAAAACCATTATCTTCATTCTAGAAACAACTCAAATACCTGATGACTTTCAATGCTAGATCACCTTCTTACGTTGTTGATCCTGAAAATTAGATTCACCACACTCCGTCGCACCTCGTGCTCATGCCGCCACCTCACGAATCTTTTGCTTCCTATCGTACCTTCTCGCTGGCGAGTGTAGGCGAGTTGCCGAAGGGGAAGAGGATTATGAGAAATTATGGATTTATACGTCACACCAATCCGCTCGACATTGCATCTTCTCAACATTGTGCCGCCGTGAGACTGTCACCTCCAGTTTTTTTTCTGTTTGTGCGGTGCATAATGTTTCCTGGGAACAAATTAGAGACAAATGAGAAATAAAAGCATAATAATGAGGGAGGTGATAATATGGAGTTATTTGAGAAAAAATTCGTGATTTATGGGAATCATAATTGCAAGAAAATAAAAGGACTATTGTACCCCCTTTATGCTTGAACTCCTCTCCAAATCAGCTATAAAAAATGACCATTGGATGAGATTAACTTGTGGTGTGGATATGTCCCTTGGTTCTCAAATAAGGACTAGGTTCTTATTTGAACCTAATCCTATATATATATATAGGGTTGGGTTCAAATGGAACCATGTCAATATATGTGAACCTAGGGACCAATCCTGACCATTAGATTGGATAATCTCGATGGTTGAGAACATGACACGTCAGCAGGGTAATTATGGAAAATATTGAATTAATTTAATTAAAAGGGTATTTTGGACAAATATCAGCATTTCGAAAGAGCACTGCATTGCTCTCTAGAAAGCACACGGGTAAAAAAAGCACTGCGACTGTGTACAAAAAAGCATCACAAATTTTGTTTTTAAATAAATGTAATTAAATTTAAAAACCTGAATATTAAAAGCATCGCATGTGATTAATTTTAGCACTATATTATTGTATAAAGAACACTGTTAAAATACGAGTAAGAATTTTGGATTTTTACTATATTTTAGTTCTTTTATGCTTTTTTTAATATTATTACAGCGCTTTTTTACTACACTATCACTGCTTTTTTCGATTGGCGAGGATTCTATGGTCTAAACCGTTCGAAATCCGGTGTTTTTATATAGTTACAGTACTTTTGACCTGCACAACCACTGCTTTTTATTTTTCAATCCAAACCAACATCAATTTTCACAAGCATTCTGCATACGGCCGCAAGGTAAATCTCAATTCTGGTTTTCTAAAATTTTTCTCAAAAACCGATTTCTAATGAAAACCAACGGCCAGTGCCAAAGCCATCAACCCCCATTGTTCCATCCAAATCCATCAACCACGGCCACGCCGCCCTGCAAGCCCGAACTGCCACCAACGCCACCTTTTTCCTAATCCAGTGCCAACGCAAATCCATGGCAGCCCAAATCAGAACCCATCACCAAACCAACCGAAACAAACCCAAACCCAAACCCATCGTCGAACCACCACCACGGTCGATTCCAATCGACAGCCACAAGACACCACCCAAATCGGACCACTGTCCAACCTACAGCCCGACTTCCCTATGACGAATCTCCACCATCCACCCAACGAACACCGCAGCCACCCAAAACAATGCCATCCCAATCACGGCCCGATCGAGACCCGACTGTGCCCGACCCCAAGTTGCCCTCGCCGACCTAGTTCGTCGGACCGTCGACGTAAGGGAACTGTCACCGAGCGGCCCTACGAGGAACCAGCCGAGTCGCCTTCATTGCCGATTTTCTGGAGAAAGGAAAGGCCGCTCGATRGTAAACGAGTCTAGCCGAGCCATCTCGCGATTTCCCCGCAGCCATTGTTAACCGATTCGCCGCCGCTGGGGGTAGTCGTCGGGGCTGTCGCTGCGGGTAGTTGTCGGGGTCCGCCCGAGCCCAAAGATGATGGAGCGTCGCCTACCCAATCGCCGCTCAAGTCGCCGTCGAGCCTCCTTCACCGTCTTCAAACCCAAGGCAGAGGAGCGGCGCTCCCGTTTCGCTCGGGGCAGGGCGGCACTCGGTTGAGAAGTAATAGGCAAACACGGGCTGGAATTTGGGAGTTAAATTGATTGATTAGATTTATGTAAAATGACCTAAAAGCCCTTTTCCTTCCATATATATAATTTAATAAATTTAAAAATAGAAAAAATCTGATACGTACAAATTATTAGATCTACGGCCTGGATTGGTTCCTACGTTCGCATATATTGACGTGGGATCTATTTGAACCTAATCCTATATATATATATACATCTGAGTCTAATATTTACCTAATTTAATAATTTTCTTTTTATTGTATCTTACCTAATTTAATTTTTTTATCAATACTTTCCTTATTCAATACTTTCCTTTGATTCTCCTAATATAGAAATAGAAATAAGTCATATATAATAGAAATAGTCTTAATTAAAAAAAATTTATTATAAAAATAATTAAATAAGTTTTATTGATAATATAATTTAAAATAATTTTATTTTTGAAGTTTCAAATATTATATATAGGTAAAATATGAGTTATTTACAATAATTTAAGTATGTAACTAAATATTAGTAATGTATTAAATCTAAACATTAAAATATTAAATTATATGCTAATAATTAATAAACATTGATTAGACATCAGTACAATGTGACACGAGTTGAAAGTATGACATCTTTTGAATATCTCAAAGTATGTAATCAAAAGTTATTATAAATGAATTTATTCTAGATATTAATATATGAAATGATTTAATAATAATAATTAATAAAATAGATATTAGACACGAGTTTAGAATGTGACGTCTTTTGAAATTTTATAAGTATATAACTAAGATTATTAATTCATTTAATTTAAACATTAAATACAAAATTATTTAATATTTATAATAATTAATAAATAGAGTAGAAATGTAAAAGGCATGGTGGTGAATACATTATTTTAACATGTACAAGGCACGGATTGGGAATACATTATTTTAATTTTTTTATTTTAGATTTAAAATTAAATAATTACCACAAATATTTTTTAAATTTATCTTTTGATAAGTCCCGTATAATACACAGATGTTAAAGAAGTATATATTTATACAAAATTCTCCTAATGTATGTGTATTATTCGTATGCTTCGCTTGAAAATAAAAAATTTTGGTGTATCGGTTGCTTATGTGTCATCTGATCCTAATTTATACCTAATTTAATATTTTTCTTTTATTGTATTTTGCCTAATTTAATATTCTCTTTTTATTATATTTTGCCTAACTTAATAGTTTTTTTTTGTTTTTTTTATTTTGTCTAATTCAATAAATTTCTTTTATACTCATAATATAATAACATAAATAAGTCGTATATAATTAGTAGAAAGAAATTCTAAATTTATTATTTTAATTAAAAGATAAATTACATATGAAATAACTTTAATTACAAAAAAAAATTATTATGGAAGTAATTAAATCAAATTGTATTTAAATCAAATTTGAAATAATTTAATTTTGATATTTTAAATATTATCTATATGTAAATTATGATATATTGTCAATAATTGGAGTACATAATTAAATATTAGTAATGAGCTCAATCTAAATATAAAAAAATAAAATTATATAATAATAATTAATTAATATTTATTAGACAATGGCACAATGCGAGAAGGTTTGAGAATATGACACCATTTAAAATTTTCAAAGTATGTAACTGTAATTACTAATAATATTAATTTAAAAATAAAAATATAAAATAATTTAATAATACATCTTTTAAATTTTTATAAGTATGTAAATATAATTATTAACGAATTTAATCTAAATATTAAAATATAATATTAATTAATAATTATAATAATTAATAACTTGAAGAGGGCACGGGTTGAGAAGGTTTTATTTTAAATTGAAGACTTTATATTTTTCACAACATTCTCATATTTAGTTTTTTATAAATCATGTGTAATACACGGGTGTTAAACTAGTATGTGTGTGTATATATATATATATATATGTGTGTGTGTGTGCGCGCGCGCGCGCGCGAGATAGAGAGAGAGATTAATTAGGTTAATTAAATGAGATCAAATCTTAATTGACTAATTAAGCATAAAATTTGGAGAAATATTAGCTTCACTAATCGGGCTGACGCCTTTCCAAAACAAGAAGGTATGGCTTGTTCTCGATTTCTTTTGATCACTCTTTATATATTTATATTATATACATACATATATAAAATATAAATTATATTTATTCTAAATTTTTCAATTATTTTAACGGGCTCCTACAATTAGGTTTACTAGAAAATTACATGAACTTGTATTTGAAATCCAACTAATTAATTAATTAATTCAATCAATTAATTAAATTTATAAATTTAAATTAATCAATCCAACTGACTAATTTATTATATTAATTTAATTGAGATTTCTAATCAAATTGGATTTAATTGGATAATAAAATTTTATAATTAAATTCAATAATTGAATTAAATTTAAAGTCTTATTTTATTAATTCGAATTAATTAATTATCCCAACTATTGTAATTATCAATTTTGAAATGTCAACAACCAAAATTATGTGTGACCTTTTAGATTCATGAGTAACACTAGCACTGAGCTTACAACTTTATAATTTAATAAATAAAAGTTTATTATATTAATTAATTAATTCTCTTGAAATTAACTTCTTAATTCCAAGAACCTACAAATCATATGAACACCAAACAAGTAGCATGATTACCTAGTGTTAGGTGAGATAATGAGCAAACCAATTCCATATAAGTACGATCTTTTCGACAACTAGTTTCCCAATTAAATTTTGAGTATGGATTTATAAGTCGAAATACAATTGATTTAATAACTGTGATTCAATTTCAAGTTTACGTAATTCATTCTTGAATCAATATTTATCGTGCCCTGTTCAAGGTTTTTGAATCACGAACTATGAAAATACACAGGATATTCCTTTGTCCGTAGACAAGTGTCGAATTATATGTTGACTACAGATAAACTTTCATGTACATTGATACAATATCCAAAATACTCATTTACAAATGTCAAGCAGTCAAAAGATAAATCTAAATATTTCATGATATGCACAAGGCTATTATCGTGCCTCTAGTTAAATGATTAATCATATACTATTGCAATAAGAAAATTCTTATTCAACAGACAAATCTTCTAACTTAGAATCTCCATCGGGTCATGTTCAATGAACTTGTTCTCCAACAAACACCCACGTATATGCACTTGCGTCACAACGCTGATATTAACGGAATGCAACATTCTCGTCCTACGAGCATGCATCATATGCACAAGTCATACCGTGCATTTCAATGTCCCATCTTGAAAAACTATCAACTTGGAACATATTTAAGACCATAACCTTAGATACATGTTGAATGATTGTCATCATATTCGCAACCATATCCCATAGTTTAAATTGGTTTAACGACTTTATCATACGTGCAATTATAATAAAAGTGAAAAAAACAAACAAAAAAAGAAAATTGTCTTCATTAATATAAAATAATTATACAACTATAATAAAATTCAATCTAATTGGAACGTCGGACACTCTACGCTAACATCCAGTTCATCCAACAAGTCATCTATTAGTGGTATAGGAAAACTATATTTAATGGTTAGGGTCTTTAGGGAATTCAATTTTATGCAGTCGACACAAAACCTCCATGAACTGTCTTTCTTCTTGACCAATAATAATGGAGAAACGTAAGGGCTACTTGCTTGAACGGCCCAACTCTATAGCATCCCCTGCACCATTTTTTCTATCTCAATCCACTGCAAGTAGTGGTATCTATAAGGGTGTAACTCAAAGGGTTCCGTTCCAGGTTTAAGATTGATTCCGTGGTCATGATTTCTAACCAGTCTGAGGTCTTTAGGGGCATCGAAGATGCTACTGAGTTCTAGTAATAAGGGGTGTAGCTCTTCGTCACTTGTGCACTCCTTTCTTAAGTCCACTTCAGTAATTAGACAGAAAGATCCAAACACCACCTCCTTTCCTTCAGTTCCAGTAATCATGGTCAGTGGCACTTCTCTTTGAGTTCCTTCTAGTTTAATGACTTCTCGTGGCCCTTAATTTAAGGATCCTACGACAGCTTTGAATTTACAACCTCCATCTGCCATGCAAATTTTGAACATTTTACATCACACCTAACCTTATTTCCATCAGATTCTTGCAGTATTAGGGTCCAGAAAGTTGTGTGCGCTCCCAATGTTAACTGATATGGTGAGTGTTTGTTTACCACTTGACCTTCACCTTTTTTCCAAAACCTGCGGTTCCTAATCCTAAATACGGTGCCGTGAAGGTACCATTCCCCACTTAATCAGAACCATTAAATCCAAAGTTGGTTATTGATAATGGTAAGATCAAGGGATGTAAATGCAGGGGGCTCTAGGAGGTATGGTGCCTTCACGGCACCGTCGTCATTTCCTATAATTAGAAGCAAATTAAACTGCGAATATGGGCATACATTCGCAGGATGGCCATTATTTTAAATTAAATTAACATAACCCCAACTATAATTGTGATTGGCATTTTGTATTTCAATATTAAAATCCAAATAGTTGGCTGAGAGCCAATATTCAGGACTAATCCAAAACTGCAAGCTAGACATTACATAGAGATGCAAGGGAGTGTTTCCAAACACTAAAAAAATGAAATTTTCTTATAACCAAGCACAACCTCGGATTTCCGCCTCTAACAAAAACCCAAAAAACAAAATAAAATAATAATAATAATAATAATAATAATAATAATAATAGGGAAAAAAAAAAAAAAAGGGATTACCACTGACACTACCCTGAGGTTTAGTGTAACTAAACAAATAGAAAAAAAAAAAAGCACTTATAAGATCAAAATTACAAATATACCCTTTAGATTTGTACTTACCCTTACAAGTACCCACTTTTTGAGGATGCATTTTTTAAGACAAACAAATGTCAAGGGTTATTCACAATTTTAAAAGATAATTAAGGTTTTTGTTAATCAGCCTAACCCCAGGGGTAGTTTTCATAATAAACCCAAAGAAACAAGAAAAAAACTAGCCCAACCCACATGAAGTAGAAACTTTCTTGGCTACATCTAGCTGCACGTTCAAGTTACCTACACATAACTCAGCAAACACACTGCTATCTGCAATTTTCAAACGTCGTTCAAGCAAAATCGAGAGACAAGGCAAATAAAGTTCACAGACTATTCAAAAAACAATATTCACATACTACGAAGCATCAAAAGGACAAAATATAAATAGCGGATGTACATCAAAATTCCGAGGGACAGGGTAATTGTGGTTACTAATTACGATTGCCCAAAGAAAGGATCATCCAGGGCCGGTCCTGGACTAAATGATGAATAATGTCCTATGTATATTTTTTTTTTCACTAATTATATGATAGTATAAATAATTTGAAGGTACAAAAGCTAGAAATAACTATATGATATAAAAATAATACCCAAAATGCATTCATTCATTTTTTCATGTGAAGCATTCGTTTATTTAATAAGGAACTTATCCATCGATTGTTTTAAAGATTGAGTTACATGTTCATTACTTTTTCCCCGTATCCCGACGTGCATTATCTCTGCAATTCCCAGAAAGTGTCCCTATACAAGAAAAAAATATATTGGTATCACAATAAATAAAAAATAAAAAATCACTAGAAAAATAATACTAATCCATCGACTGCTTCTAAAGGTGCCCCACTGTCCACGATGTCCATTGTCCTTAATAATAATAATAATAATAATGATAATACTAATACTACTAATAATAAAATTGATACAATTAGTTTTAACAAATATTTATACTTTTCATTTTCCTATATGAAAAAATCATCCAAAAGCAAATTACAAAATCAAAAAGGCATGGAAGCTTGGAATTGAAAATCAAAGAGGTTCCTCGGCTCAGATCCTAAATTAATCGCTCGCAATTAAAATCTCAAATTTCCAATTTAATTTGATTAATACGCTAACAAGCAAAACTAGTTATCCACAAATGCAGTATTAAATCATACCAGAACAGACACTCAACACTCGCAAAAATCAATTTCCTGAAGTAGATAATCTCACTCAACACTCGCAAAAATTAACTTATGAAATAGATAATTTCAACGACACTGCAAAACAGTTTTTCAAAATGAAGTTGGATTCTAAAATTCAGATACAAGCACTTAGTAAATAGTTTGAAATAGAAAAATTAATTAAAAGAATTAGAATATGTTTTAACTTAATGAAATAGGAGAGACTTTTATAAATAATCAATAAATTAAGCATTCAATAATCCGAAATTTACCTCATTGGAGTTAAACTTACCTCATTGGAATTTGGAAGTTGAAAATGAGGAGTCGCTGTCACCGTATGTCATCTCCTGCGGTGTGCTGCCTTGACCTTCATCAAATCAAGAGGTATGTGCTTTTTTCAACATAAATATATATATAATAATGGGTTGGGGTGGGCTGGTGCCCCTTTACACTTTTGGGCCCTGGGCTTGAGCCCAGGTTGCACTGCGCCAGGGCCTGGCCTGGGATCATCGACCGTGCAATAAATCTGAAATAGCTTCTCGACATAAATAGTAGCCAGCTTTTTGCATTGGCCGATGACATCTGGACTTTAATTCACTTCAGAAACCGATTTCCTAAGCCTTAGCTCTCTATGCCCATCAATTAAATACTCTGCCAACGCGCGTCTACTGAAACACATTCGACAAACAATTATTATTATTATTATTATTTGATGCGACCAAAAAGATTGGTTCACCAAAAAAACTGAGTACTGGCCTCAAATATGAAATAAGCGACCTGATAGACCTTGAATACGTGAGCAGCGACCTGATAAGTCTCCAAGAGGCTCCTGGCGAACTGATAAGTCCTGCAAAATAAAACCTAAACGTAGGATGTAAAAATCAATTTAGAGAAAAGAATGAGGCCTGAGGTTTCTTTATATATAAATAAGAAAAGTGTTCCCAATTTAGGGTTTACCTCTCCTATTAAAGCTATAATTACATAAATAGTGACCGCCTCAAAATTAGAATTACTCTTGTATGTTAAGTTTCCAAAGACATGAGAGCTCTCGCTAAATTACCAAAATAGTCATGGGCCAATAAATCTGTCCATAGATTTAGTCCGCTGAGACCCCATAAAATAGCCTATATTAGCCCAACAGGGCCTAGAAATCATAAAATCCAACTCTCAACACCGAGCTAACACTCAATGACGAGCTGATATAGTTGTACTTTTATTATAAGAGTTCGTCACTCCTATATGAGAGGTCACTGCACTCAAGAACACCTTGCCTACCTCCCAAAAGGATTGCACCTTCTAAAAAATGAGGTCTCCTATTAAATCCACATAATTACCTGCATGTTGCCAACGTGAATATTTGATGTCGTATCAGCTACTCACCCATATTGTGGGATGTTGAGGTAAGAAATCAAATAAAATGCAATCATGAGTTAACCCAGAAGTCAAACGGTCATGCTCCTTGAAAAATGCGTGAAACCATCAGCCATCACTTCTCACTTAATAATATTAAATGCGCTTCTATAAATGTCGGATACGCGCACCAGTCCCTTAACTCGTAATATATTTAATCCTAAAGGCCTCAAAATGAAAGACCCACAATAAACCCTACCAACTTTCCCGTCTATCGAAAAACTCTTCTGACCCTTCAGCTTTTTGCGTTGCTCCCTATACACGACACCCTTTCACCTTCAGCATCCACATTTACACAAAAACAAACACAAATCTACGCCATTCTGCAAGAATACCTTCAGGTTTTTGCAAATTCACAAGCACGATCAACTGCACCAAATCTATCGGTACCATGATGAGTAAGTCCCCCTAATCTTCTGTCTTAATTGCTTAATTTCCTCATAAATTGTTGTTTTGTTGACTATAATTTTCTTCTTTTTTTGTCTTTTGAATTGATTTAATGATGAACATAGCTCCACCTACCTTTGATTCTCCAAACCCTAATTTCTCAAACCCCGATATGACACCTAAATCTGAATTCATGGGAATCCCCCTAAAACGACGTAGTAGGAAAAGAAACACACCTACATCTCGACCCAATTTGACCGATGAACAGGAGGAAGATATCTCTGGGACCAAAATCGAGGCTTGGACTAGAACCTGAACTGAAAATATCCCATAAGGCATACCTTTATACAACCAGAAATGCCTTCATCTTCTCAGCCCGACTATTTCCTTGTTACCCAGTGACCATACACTACAAGAAACTGGAAAATACCAACATAATTTTACCAACGGACGACATCGATTGGTAGTTTTGACAAAATACCAACTGAATGAAAACAGAATAATGTTTTTATTTTATTTAATTATTAATTTAATTATTTTGGAGACAGATTATTAATCCGTTGGTAATTACCAACAGAATAAGATTATGTTTCTAATTATAGACGGATATATCCGTTGGTAAATAATTTTTTTAAATATATCAAGGGAATACTAATCTGTTTGTATTTAGGTAATATTTTTTTTAAATATTAAAATTACCAACGAATAAAATATTCAGTTGGTAATATTATTATTTTACCAACATTTTTGTATATTTTGTTGGTAATACGGTCATTTTACCAATAATTTTATATCCGTTGTTAATTTAAATAAAATTAATGGAAATTCCCATATACTCCTAAAACATAAAAGGCAATCCTCATATAGTTCAATGACTCTTTTTATTCTCATATAAGCTAAAAACTTCCCATTTAATCAATAAGTACATTTAAATTATCAAAACTACCCCTACACCTTTTAAGAACTCTAATATATATATAAAACATAATATAAATCAATATCCTTCAAAAGCTGGATGGGTGTATGAGATATTCCTTGTTGAATAATAGTAAGTTTTCCAAAAAATTGTTGATTAAAATTAATGTTGATTGATTTGATGTGCAAAATAATTGTTGATCGAAATTAATGTAAATAGCATTCTGTACATATCATAACTTATTATTATGTCATAATTAAATTCTTTTATGTTCCATTAAGTGAGAATTATTGTTGGGATAAAAGTACCCCAACTCAAATGTCACTTAACATCCGGAGCAGGCTTCATTTGGACCAATTCAGGATCCCAGCTTCACTGGTAAAATCATCAGCAGGACAAAATGATTATCAGTTTATCCACAAGTAAACAGTCACATCATTAGTCCCTTTAATTCGATATAAAAACTCATCGCCAAGCATAGATTAATTAATCACTCATATTTTCAACTACATACATTCTTTTGTCACATAACACACTTTAATAATATTGTTAAAGAAAATCCCGACTATTTCACAAGCTCGAAGTCAATTATTTTTTGATACCTTTAAATAATCTCAAAAATCCACCTTTAAATTTGTTTTGCTCGAGAGTGAATGAGAAATGGATCATAAGAAAACCCCCGAACCCTAGCCAGAAACCATAACAACCCAATTCAGCCATTTACACCCCTTAAAGCTCGTAAATTACAACCAAACCCTAAACCTAGATCCTTCTTGTTCACAATGCAAACTCATGCCTTACGGCATGATCTACTCCTGCACAACCTGCAACTATTTTCTCCACATAAAATGCTTCTTTGAAATTCCCAAGAAATTAAAAATCCCTTTTCACAAAAAACACGCTCTAAACCTCCATCTGAAGCCCGCTACAAATGCGACGCCTGCGGTGAAACTGGCGGGGGCTTATGCTACCAATGCGTACCATGCGGCATCGACTGGCACACACTCTGTGCGACCATGTTGTTGCATGTCACACACGCCTCTCACAAGCATAAGCTCAATCGGACATATGGATCTAGTGGAGAATAAATCACAAAATGTTAGTAAATACCACTGCTTTTCATGAATAGAGATCAATTCCAAACTATAAATCTAAACTTCTGATTCAATTCCAAACTACTCTTGATAATTTTAACATAGTCCGCAATATGAACTAAGTAGTTGCAATTTTTAACAGAGTAGTTTGTAATTACGAAATGACATTCTTAAGAAAAATGACATCAACGAGCACAACAACAAATGCTAATTATGCAAGCTACAAATCTAAACTACATATTCCAAACTACTGATTCAATTCCCACTACTGATTCAATTCCAAACTACAAATCTAAACTTCTGATTCAATTCCAAACTACTCTTAATAATTTTAACATAGTCCGCAGTATCAACTAAGTAGTTTGCAATTTCTAACAAAATAGTTTGTAATTACGAAATGACATTTTTAAGCAATATGACATCGACGAGAAGAACGACAAATGCTAAGTATGCAAGCTACAAATCTAAACTACATATTCCAAACTACTGATTCAATTCCCAACTACCTAAACTATATATTCCAAACTACTGATTCAATTTTAAACTACCTAAACTACAAATCTAAACTACTGATTCAATTCCTAACTATTGGTTCAATGATTACAAGTTGAATTACATGATACTCTAAAAATAAGAAATTAGTCTTCCAAAAACGAGGAGGACTTCACTCAAAAAAAGGTAGTTCATATTTACATTATAGATTAAGGCTATGTTCGACTAATTGAAAACTACATAGCCGAGTAGTTTAGAATCTGTTTTTAAAATAAGAGAACTGTATTCCACAATATTGAGAATTCAAATACAACCAACAGACTTTACCAACTACAAAAACACAAATTACAAACTACTGGTAAAATAAGTAGCAAGTAAACAAATCGGTGAATATTTTGGCAATTCAAAGCACACACACTATTCACACAAATGTTCGGTACTCCTAAGATACACACACGCATAGACCTAATTCAATAGAAAACAATTAAAAACTAATTGAAAAACAAGAAACAAATAGCAGATTAGAAACAATTACAAAACTTACTTGGTCTGTGGAATCTTCTTCGCCCTCCTTGACAGATGAAAAGGATTATTTATAACTCAACTATTCAACTACAATTTGAAGAGATTTGCAATTATTGCTTAGCCCAGAATCACTTCGCGAATCCCTTCCACAAGCGCAGGGTAAGGGATTTGATTTGGAGCAAAGCAGTGTGTGGCATTCCTATTAATTCTTCAACAGGTTTGTGCGGCCTTTTCAGTTTGGAATGTGAATCTCTTGTATCAATTTCTGTAGAGGATGGGATTTCATGTGGACCTAAGATTCAATTGAATCAGTTTGGAATTCTCCTTCCCAGTTTCAATTTCCGCTAGGTAAGGGATTGATTTGGACGGAGTTTCAATCTGAATCAGTTCAGAATTATCCTTTCCTGTTTCAAACTTCGCAGGGAAAGGGATTTGACACTAGTGGGAAAAAATCAATTAGAGTCGCCTCATAAGAGGCGCTTTGTATAAAAAATACCATTTAATAAGTAATAATGGCGCTTTAGTAGAAACAAGCACCAATTAATTGTATTTAGAATAAAATTATTTTGTTAGAGTGGCACTTTATATATAACAAGTGCCATATAAAATAGTATTAGAGGCACTTTCGTAAATTAGCAACTCAAATATTATTTATCGGAAGGCGCTTATTTTGTATAGGCGCCTCAAATGTTTTAAATGGCGACTTACACTCAAATGCGCCACAAACATCCGAAGGCGCTTTCATTTGTAGAGGTGCCTCGAATTATTTAAATTGCGACTTATTCTTAATGCGCCACAAATATTTTATTTAGGGCGCTCCAATTAATTATTTGGGCAAATCAAAAAAGCCCGCCCCATCATCCCAAAAATTTCATTGAATGCGTGCGCTCAGCGTCGCACTGGCAAGAAAATCTAAGACTTAAAGCAATCCAAAAATCTCAAACTTTCACCAAAAGAAAGCGCCCTCGCTCCTCAGTCCTCAGTAAGAAAATTCAGACTTGCATCTTCTTCACGAGCACTCCAAAATCTCAGGCTATTAATTTCAGATTTGCATCCGAGCATACTCCAAAAATCTCGCCGTCGTTCGTGACCGAAAATTCTCAGACTTAGGGAGCTCCAAAATTTCAGACCAATGGACACACACCTCTAATTCTTTGGCGCCCCTATTCACTGTGGTAATTACCCCCTTTCATTTTTTAATTAATTTAGGGATATTTATTTTGGTTTTATTGGATCCTATTTAATTTCTTTAACTTATGCAATTGAGAAGCTAGTTTCCTTTTTAATTGAAGAGTTCCAGTTTCCGTGTTATCTACAATTTTTTTGAATTATTTGTAGTGGATTGAGTTTCTGAATTTGTTGTCGCATTGGAAATTTTAGGTTGCCACATGTTTGGTTATTATTTCTTAACTATTGTTTGGGATATATCTTTGTTCTACCTCATGAATTAATCTATAAGGTGTATCATGGTTGGCAAATTTCTTTTTAATTGTTTTACTGTGATTATAGCTCTCTTTGTTCAGCCCATGCTTCCTGTACCTTGAAGGTAGTATAACCTTCAAGGTAATTTAGATAGGTTATTAAGGCATAGGTTAAAACCTACTGTTTTGGGTTTAATCTTGTGTTATATCCCTGGAATGTTTATAATTTAAAAAAAAATTGTAACAAAATCTGATTTAGGGATGGATCGAAGTTGGATGTATGGACCGCGAAATACTATCACATATTTAGTAGGAGTGAATGAATTCATTGCTAAAGCCGTAGCATATCAAAAACTACAAGGAAATGATAGAATTTGGTATAATTAATTATGATATTAGTCAATTATATAATCTTATGTTTTATTTTGTCTATTTTTAAAGAGCTTTCTGAATTTTTTTTACTTAATTCCTGTACGAAAAATGAAATGTAGGTCTAAGTATTTTGACCACACTCGAACTGAAGCCAATTTCACTTTCCCCACCTTTAATGCAACTTAATTTACATAAAGCATTATTATTTGCTGCAAACTGGAAAGGGGATTTTGCTTTGGTAGAAAGAAATGAAGCCGATGATATGCATACCATTTGGATGCTTGAAAATGGAGCTTGGATCTCTCTCCTTTCATCTGGGTTTCTCAAAACTACGAGGATTTAGAAGTGCGCAAGGTTTCCGTGTCTTCAGCTCATGACTTTGTGGGAAGCTTTGTGTCAATCAAGGGGCTTAAACCCGAACCTAACACTAGTCGGTTTTTTGTTATCACTTGGCCAAATTAACTTGGTAAGTTTACACATGTTTAGTGGATATCTTTATTTCACACTGGTGCATTTATGGGCTTTCTGATTTCCTTCAAGTTACTATAATTTGAGTCCATTTGTAAACGTTGTTCCGTTTCATGTTTATGTTAACTTCTTTTTTGAAATGCTCTTGAGATAATTCCGCATGGCATTTGTTTGTTGGTATTTGATGCAGACACTCTATTTAAGGTGCACTTAAAAACTTTTACTTCTCCATTCTGCTCAAAATATTCACAACTTTGGTTTCTTCTTTTCATGTATGTATAAATGAACAAGTCCAGCAATCCATAATTGTGTGTTTGTTGCATCTTTTAACAATCTTTAAGCATTAAATATTTTTGCAGGAAGTGGTGAAAATAGGAAAACAAAAGAAATTTGTTAATAGTAGGTATTTTACATGGTCAAATCATTTTTAGTAGTAGATATTTCTTTATCATTGTATTTTTTCTTATGTGAAGATTATGATAATATGTTTGTTGGTAAATGTGGGTAGATGATGTGAATATTTTGCAAAATTAATGGTCTTAACTTCTCACATGCATTACTTCTCATAATACTTTTCCAACATAGTTCATACTAATTACAAACTACAAGGAGTTGTACGTATTATTTTTTTTAATTATGATAATAGTCAATTATATAATCTTATGTTTTATTTTGTCCTTACTTTACTTGTAAATTTTATTATTGATATTTYGTTAATAATACACTTTTTATTGTACTTATTATTGGTTTATTAATTGATTTTAGGTATATGGAGTCTGGTGGAGCAGACGAGCGTGATTCTGGTGGTGATACAAGTGTCGATGATACCGGTGTTAATGATATTGAGACACTGCCAACTCGAACAAGAAAAAGAAAGGGTAGGGGGCCCGCCAAATTTAAAGGATCGAAATCAAAACCAGGACAGCCAAAGATAATTGATGAGTGGGGGTATAATGAGCAGCCGATCGGATCAGAATCAAACTCATTCACAACCTATATCGGCAACTTGGTACGTGCTAGGGTTAATATTAACGTGGAGTCGTGGAAACATGTATCAAGTGAGCTCAAGAAGCAAATGTGGGATGAGATTACGGTAAGAAATCATTATACAATTATCATAATTTCTGATTTTTATTTTGGACCTGTTAACAATTTTCACAATTTCAATTCGATTGTTTGCAGCGTGATTACGTAATCGATGATTCTAAGAGAAGAATAGTGCTTAAGAAGTTGGCTAAATTACATCGAAATTTCAGAAATACGCTTCGACGTAAATATATAAATAAAACAGAACCAATCCCGACATATGAGGAGGGTAAGAAGCCATATGAGAGTTACAAGGATACTTTTACAAAAAAAGATTGGTTAACCTTCGTTGCAAAGAGTCAAACTCCTGAATTTGTGGTAAGTAATTATAGGTTGCTTAACACTAAATCTTTTTTTTTTCATTTGGCAATTTTCCAGCCTTTTATAGTGTTTTTCAAAATACTTAGACCTACATTTCATTTTTTGTACAGGAATTAAGTAAAAAAAATTCAGAAAACTCGCACCAGAATAAGTATCCACATTTAATGGCGCGTCGTGTATATGCCGAATCCATACCAATTTGGGAAGAGACGGGCTTAGTAAAAAAATTCATTACTAACACCGAATCTGCATCTTCCTCGAGCGTGAATTAATGGTGGAGAATATCCACGACACGTTTATTGATATTGTGCAAGGGTGACACTTGATAGCGAAAATAAAGTAGATTATCCGAATTCAAAAATGATGGAGGCAAGGGAAAAACTGGGTAGTAATGTTTAAGTAGAATAAATATAACTCCTTGTTTATATATATATTTTTTAAATATACAAGCTTTGGTAATTTGTTCATAAATTAGTTAAGCTTTACCTTTGAGGTAATTTGTTTGTAACTGACCATGTTGTATATTTTTTTTATATATATACGAGTTTAGAATGAAGTGACGAATGATGTTGCAAATGGGAAGTTTGTGCCAGCAGGGGCTAATGATATATTAAGTGTTTTTGTTGGTCCTGATCGTTGCGGGCGTGCTAAAGGCTTTGGTGGACACCAGGGGTACTCTCACTATTTTGGGAGGAAGAATAAAAGTGTTGGTCAAGAAAAGAACTCAATAAGCCGATTGGAAATGGAGGCGTATAAATCTGAACTGAAAGAGGACATGACCAGACAAATGGAAGAAACTTTAGCCCGAGTAGGAATTGTTGACATTGGCAAGTCAGCCAATGCATCATCATCACCAGTCACTTCTCCTGTATATCGGGAGAGTATACATTTCAGGGTTCATAAACAGACGTCAAGTGTTGTTGTGAGTACAAAATCAAACTGCCTCTATTTTAATTTTTTTTTGGGTGGAACCTAAGAACTCATAACTGCAGTAACTCGTAGCTCAACTCTAGCTCACGACCTATTACTTCATCGTTTAGAAAAGGAACCCTTCCTTTCATTAGCAACAGGAGGACAAAGATACATCCACTTTCGGATCTCGCAAAGAGAGAACGTGTTGGCGGCTTCACTAGCAGCTATTGGCGATAGAGGAATAGCGTTGGCTAATGTATATGTTATCTCATTGTGTATTGATGGTAATTTCATACTATATCCGAGAGTCAATTTTACATAAGAAGAAGGAATAATGTTTGCGTACTGTTCAAACAATTCGAGATAGGCTAATGTTAGAACTTCACATTCAGTAGATAGAGGATATGGTTTCACAAAACTCATAGAAGCATAGATACAACCAGAATATAAAATCTTAAATTGCACATTCTCAATAACACGTTTCAAATGGTCCCAATAACCAACTAAATCCAAATAATCATAAGCGCGTGAAGAATAAGACCTTTCATTTACAAACGAACAATTTCGCAGATAAGAACCTAGCATTGTTTTTTGGGTGTATGCAGTCACCACAGTTTGTCTTTTGTCATTATGTATTGAACAGAGGCAAAAGGGGGATTGTATTTCAATATTATAAAAAGAAAAAGAAGTTGTCTTGGCTATTTAATATCTAAATTAATTATTATATTATTGTTCGTATAGGATGGTGCTAAGTGTCGTCTTGCCTTGAGGACAAATGGAATTGTGAAAATCATCGTTGATGCAGAAGCCTACAACGCAACAATGATGCACAATGTTCCGATGATGGCGGATCATGTCAAATTGAATATTACCATGGTAGTTGAAGGATTGGAAGAGCGGCAACTACCGGTTCCTATTGAGAGTGCAGATATTTTTTTGGCCTAAGAGATTTGGTCTTTTTCGAAGAAGAGGTAATTTATTCTTTCTTGAGGTAATTTATTCTTTCTTGAGTTATGGTTTTCTAGTAATCGAAAATCAAGCGCCAAGCCGAGGATTTTTGCCGACTAGGTTTTTTTGGGTCGGCCAGGGGCCGCCTAGAGAATAGGCTGATTAATAGAAGAAGAAATTACCTTTCAGAATCTATACTTCTTCTATCTGGACCAAAAATGATCCCCTTGAGGACCTTATTTCCATCTGATTCATGTTCGTTCAAGAAAGTAACATTAAGAGCAAAGAAGGTAACATTATATTCGGGCTATACTAACCATTGCTAGGCAATCAAGGGCGAAAATGTAATGAAATATAAATTATACAGAAATAAAACTAAAGGGGACGTGTATTAAAAAAATCTTATGTTTTTGCATTATATACCCAAATTTGCACATACAGCCTATGCCTCATCTGCACTAAAAAAAAGAGTATTTTACTAGGTAAGCATTGAATACTATTAGGCCCTAAAATTATCTAGGCTGAAAATATAATACTCAGTTTATAGGTATTTCATACAACTTACCATTTTTGACAGGAGGTCTTCTTTGTAAGGATTCTTGTAAATAGTTATAAAACTCAAATGTCATGCACCTATACAGGTTCACTAATATATGAATTTCTTGGAAATAGGAAACCTTTAGCATCATCTCACGACGAAAGAGGTAAGGAAGAAAAGTGGAAGTCTTTCGGTACCCGAAAAAAATCTGCGAGAGGATCGGACTGATAGTAAGCATCCTTTGGTCACCAAGGATATTTTGGAGAAGCTTAGTAGTAATGAGTTAATGTTGCATGAAATGTTGGAGTTGTTTGAACCACAATATTGCCAATTATCCATCCCTTTACCCCAAGAGATGTTCAATTACACGAGTGATGATTTTACGACCATTATTAATCGAGAGGATTTGAGACAATATTTTAATGGTGAATCGCTCAACATCTCCATTATACAAGGTTTTATGTTGTAA
>BMAC01000046.1:689041-740433 GCA_014905375.1 Phtheirospermum japonicum | reverse complement strand
CGAAAAGGACGAGAAATCGAGCCGGAAGCTGGAATCCAGTCGACCGACTGGATGTTCAGTCGATCGACTGCATATCTGGTCGATCGACTGAACCCCCCCAAAATCGACTGAATTCCAGCGAGTTTTGAAGCTTTTGACATGGCAGTCGATCGACTGCCTACTTGGCCGATCGACTGCGCTCGATTTCTCGTCCTTTTCGCCTCCGCCGGTTTATCGAACCTCGTCCGCTGCGCCTCCTTGCTTTGTCTGTCCAATCCCGAGTCGAGTATCGACGATCCCCACGAGCGTGGGCCCCGCTTGGGCGTCCTACGGCCAATAAAAACGAAAACGTGAACAAAACTACGAAAATGAATAAGAAAACGTACAAAAACTAAGAAAACCTAGAAATACGAAAAACGGCCAACTCGACTCCTAAAACAACAAAAAGCAAGCGAAAAACACGCAACGTGAAACAAAAACGGTAATGAAAATATGTACAAAAAGATGCAAATCAATTACCAACAGAATAATTCAATTGGTATTTTACCAACGGAAATATTCCGTTGGTAAATTTAGCGACGGACAATTTTTCATTGGTAAATTTTACCATCGAGCTATACACCAACATATATTTTAGGTTGGTAATTTGTTGGTAAACGCAATTACCAACAGAAATAACTTATTACCAACAGAATAATATGTTGGTATTTTCCAGTTTTCTTGTGGTGATAGTACCTCCGTTGGCTCATGCCGATCTACCATCACTCCCACGAGCTACCAAAATAGATGCGCAGAACACTTGGGTGCTCCCAGATCGGAGTAATCTTGAGAAGTCCAAAGAAATCCTCAACCTCCCTGAAACTGACGAAATGGTTTTTCCTAGAATTGATCAAACTGACCCGGACCATCCTCCCTCAAATCACATTACCCTCTTTGACGAACACATAAAAGCAGGTGTCAAATTTCATCTGCATTGGTTCTTGATTGCCATATCAGAGAAGTATAGAGTCACAATCTTACAGATGACCCCCAGTTCAATTACGTTCATAGCTGGATACATAATTATGTGTAAATACTATAACATAGATCATGATGTAGGTTTTTTTCCATTTTTTCGCTTTCAAATAAAGTACCAGAAAGGTTATTTTACCTTTCTTCTCATCAAAAAGAAGCGCTTCCTAGTAAATCCCTTGTCAAAAGTCCATGAGTGGCGAGCTAGGTTCTTCTTTCTGCATAACACTGAAGCCTGACCATTTCTCACTGAATGGCAGGATTCAACTCCTTCCCAAGAATCAACACCTTCCAAAAAAGACCAGCCCACGCTTCTCCAACAGTATTCCAATATGCTCGATGAGTGGAGCAAATGTCCCTTCGGCATGATGAGGCTCTCAGGTTCAGAGAGAGTATACTCCTTTGTAGGGCTTAGTCAGCAACCTCTGGAACCGACGAGACCTGAATTTGGTAGGTTTTATGATATCAGCAATTCCTCCAATTATTATCTTATATTAAGAATGAGCACTAACTTATTTCCTTCGTTTGCTGAGAGAATCATTAACAGCTGTAAATCATCGAGCTCAGAGGGAGGAGCTACCATCCAGCTTGATCCAAGCCCGACAGTGATGTCGGTGACCCTTACTTCCATCATTAACGTCGATCAAGAAATAGAGCTTGCCTTAGCTGCAAGAAATGAACAAGAGGGACCTATGGATGTAGAAGAGCAAACCCCCCTCAAAACCATGTTGGACAAAGGAAAAAGGAAGCCACCATCTCGCGAGGAAACTTCAAAGTAGAGCGCAGTCCTCCTGCTCCAAATGCCGCCGCACTCAAACTCCAAGAGCTTCTACATCAAGTCCCCCAGATCTAGAAAAAGGCCTCAAACAATGCCAAGATGCCGAGCAGATCCAATCACTACTCAAAATGCAAATGTGGACTCAGGTGCTTTATTTATGATATTATCATATATATATAATAGTGTGTTATAAATCCTGCATTTCACCTTACTCCTTATATTTTTCATAATATAGCTGCAACCATGGATGTCCTCTCTATCAAATCACCTACTATCGGCGACTCCTGATGAGGAGCTGAAGAAAACTTATGACGAGCTGTCAGTTCAGGCAGAAAAACAAACGCAGCAGTTATCCTTAACACAAGGAGAATTAGGTGAAGCTCGCTTACAACTGGCAGCTCCGGAAGAGGAATTAAACAATGCCAACAGTCAGTTGGCAACGATGAAGGATGAAACCACTCCGTTGGGGGGTTGTTTGATAAAGTTAGAGGACCTGTTGCTCGAAAAAGAGAGGCAGCTGCAAGAAGTGGATCGCATAGCTCATCAACATGAGGTTGCTACAGGCCGAGCTGAAGGGAAAGCTGAGGGAGTAATCGAGGGTCATCGTACGTTCTTGAAGAGCGAAGTAGGTAAGAAATTTACAGAGGCTTATAGGAACGAGATGATGAGAATGTATGAGCACACAACTCATTTTCTAGGTAATGTGGGAAGAAGGGCCCAACAATGGTTTGACCTCCACCGTGGAGCGAATCTAGGCTAAACTTATCGCAGCCAGTATCAGGTTCAAGATCGACGTGAAGGCTTTAAATGATAAACTCATTGACTTCTCCTTCTGCCGAGGTGATGAAAATCAGCCTGTGGAGACAGCTTGGTCGATCACTTACAAGGGTGAGGCGATCTGAAAAGATGGGCTTATTACCGAGCTAGATGCCCCTGTGGATGAGTTGGTTCACTCCCTCCTGAACTCTTAAGCTGTTTTTTTTTTAATTCTCCATATTTGTAACTGTTATGTATGAACTCTTCACTTGTTTTGACCTAGTATTGCAAAGTTTTTCTTGTTTATGAACTGTGTTGTGTGCAACCTCTCTCATGATAACATGCAACCTGCCATGATATAGTTATAGAAAATATCTTAAAACCATAAGTAGAACCACACTTGATTATGAACAATGTGAATTAGGTCGCCGAAATAAAAGTAAACCAGAGTTAACTAAGACTTTACTTAGTCCCCCGAGTTACTGTAACCAAGTAAACCAACTTGATCATCTGCCATCATTACATTAAGCTCGCCAAATGACTGCAAGGTGTGCAAAAACTAATAACCATATGAATCAACATATACCTATAAGATATCAAATAAACTGATTTCCACACAAGTTGTAAAAACCCATTAGCCTGATTTGAGTGCGTAGAGCTCGCAAAGAGCCTGTAAATCAAACCTACTCACAAACTAAAAGAAAAAATGTAAATCAAACATGCCTCCCATCAACACACCCGGAATATGTAAGTCAAACACACCCCACGATAGGAAAAAACAGGTAAACCAAACATGTTCTCACGCAAAATCAATATATAGCTCAAGTTAACTCAAAAACTGAAAGAAAACATGTAAATCAAACATGACTCCCTCCAAAGATCCCAGAATATGTAAGTCAAACATACTCAAGGACCTGCAAAAACATATAAATAAGTACACGTTTATCATAAAAATTACACTTTCACAATGCTTTCATCACCAAGATTACGCTTTTACAATGCGTTCAGCACCAAGAATTGCTAAAAAAGTATGCGTTCATCGCCGACCTATAAAAGCGTCAGCCTATGATAGAAATAAGTAAAGATAGAAGTACTAGCCCATCGTCCAGAGAGCTAGACGTAATACTTATTTAAGTGGCAAATTTTATAACTTCTTGGTAAAGCTTTCCCTTTTGCATCAGCGAGCATATATGCTCCCCCTTGTAGTACTTTAGTGACCTTGAACAATCTTATCCAGTTTGGATCTAGCTTTCTTGTGGTATAAATTACGTCAGCTTGGTTCCAGACGAGATCGCCGACATGGAAGTACCTTCATTTTACCTTTTTATTAAAGGTTGCCTGAATTCATTATTTGTATTGTTCCGCGCGTGATGCACCCTTGTCGCGCATTTCGCAATTGTTTCAAGAGCTCCTCTAGCCAGTCGCTCATTCTGTTCCGCATCAAATGTTGCGAACTGATGATATCCTCCAACTACTTTTGTCGGGATGATGATTAGCGTAGATTTGTACTTATTTTTATTAGCTTTTTAGTTCTTTTTTCTATTTATTTTTTGTATAAGTTGGATGATATAAGCTTAATTATGTATTTTTATATTTTCAGCTTATTTTACCGTAATTTGATCATAATCGATGAGAATAGGTGATTATTCACCTTACAGCTAAGTAATCGGAAGAATTCAGTGCGTAATTAGATGAAGTTCGACGTTCAAAGGAGGAGAATGAGCTTTCCGGTGAACAAGTAGCAGAAAGATCGAGGAAAATGAGACGTACTCTCAGTCGCATCGGTCGACCCGAGCGTCGACGCACAGTCGATGCGGATCCTGCCCACGACAGTTGACACTCAGTCGATGCCAAGACGACGTAACTCTCTGAAGCGTCAATTCAAGAGTGCGTCTGTCGACGCCAAGCCGACGCAACTTGCTGTTGCGTCGATCCATGACAGCGTCAGTCGACGCCCCCGCCCAGTCGACGCGAATTCACAGGCAGTGTCCACGCCAAGCTTCAGCACGCATCGGTCGTCGCGACGTCGACGTGGCTGCCCAGAAATGCATTTTTAAGGTTTCTTGTGCGCCAAGACATGCTATATTTATATATACCCTTCATATTTTGGGTTTTTTAAAAAGAGAGGGACCACTACCAAAGAAAAGACACGAATATTTAGGGTTACCTAGCACAAAAACAACGCATTTACACACTCCGTTATGAAGTTGGACATCAAGATTGAAGATTCAAGTCCGTACGGGTCAAAATTTACTTCAATTTGAGATTTTCGCCTCAACTCCGGAATAGCTGGAGATTTTTACCGCTTTCATTTGTTACAATAAGTTTTCTAAACTCTTAGTTAATTTCCTAGTTAATTACGTAGTTAAATTCTTAGTTAATTCTAAAACTAGTTTAATTAGTTTAATTATTTCATGTTTGGATATTGGATATTGGATATATAATTAATCTAGTTTATTTATGCGAATTAGTTCATGCTTTATATTCCTGTTTTTAGATTCTTATGATACAATTGCTTCGTGATAGTTTCTTATATTCATGTTTTTAGATTCGTTAATTAAGTTCAAATTATCGTTACATTTTATTGCTAGTTTAATTATTGCTCGTAGTTGATAATCTAGCTTAAGATAATTAGTTTAATTAGTCTTAGTTTTAATATTGCTTTAGTTTATAATGATCAACTCGGAATCTTCAGAAACCACCAATGTACATGTATTTTACTATATTTTGTGAATTGAGAAAAACATCTAGAGACCGAACAGTTGTCCTCGAGAGAATCAACTTGAGTCAAACCCACCACCATGCAAGCTCCTCGTACTCTTGCGAGCAAACTTACGTGTTTTTAAATTAATATCTTTAAAGGGGTGCACAAAAGTTTGGATAAAAAATTTAGCGCCGTTGTCGGGGAACAACGAGTAGGAATTAAAGATGTTCTTCATTTTATTTTCTTTTTGAGTTATTATTTTCTTTTTACTTTTTGCACTTGGTTTGGGTTTTTTCCACTTGGAAGTTTATTTGTTGTTGAGTTTATGCAAGGTAGACGATCACTTCAACGCGACCTTGCACCATTCATTGACAACATCCATCGTTCAAACCCACCGAGACCAAGGCCCCTTCTTATTCTCGAGAACAATTCTTCAACAGCGACTGATTTTATTTGCAACCGAGTTCCCGACACAATGTTAGGAGCACAATTGATTCGAAACGGTGATTCCCCACCAAGATCACCTCCACGCCCAATGTGAAACAGGTAATAACAACCAAAGCCCCGAGCTTATTGGGCTAATTATCAACAAAACGTAGAGAATTTAAGAAGAGACGCGGGGAGAAACGAAGGATTCAACCAACAGCACAACGTAGTCAATCACCAACCCAACATGGAAAATATGAGTCAAAACAAAGAAAGGAACATCGATATCAATAGTCAACACAACATCGAGAACATGCCATTCAGAAATGAAGACTTTCTTCAGCATAACGAGCAGGCTAACAATCATAGGTACGTGAATGATTGGTTGGCAAATCAAAAACATGGCTACGAACAAGACCATTTTGAAAGGAGATACGATCACCACAATGACTACGAAAGAAATGCATATGACAACCGCTACAAAAGCGCTCAGTACCAAGTTAGAGAACCAAGGGGAGATCGTGCACCTAGACAGCGCGATTTGGCGCGTCCGAAGGTTGTACCTTTTAGGTCCGCTAATTGTTCTTGGACCAACCGCAAAGGAAGTGGAGATTAAACCACATCAACTTAATTTACTCCCGACTCTCCACGGAGGAGCCCATGAAGACCATTTGGCATTTTTGAACTATTTTGTTGATGAAGTTGGCAGATTTGTGGTTCATGGCCTTAACCAAGAGGAGGTGCGAATGATTTGTTTCTCGTATAGCATGAAGGACAAAGAAAAGTCATGGATACTATCCCTAGAGCCTGGTTCGTTGACTAACTAGGAGATGATAAGTGAGAATTTTTTAAATCAGTACTATTCAGCACAAACAACGGGGCATCTTCGGAGGAAAATTGCTACCTTTGAGCAGTTGGATGGAGAGCTATTTCATGAAACGATTACAAGACGCTTTTACAAGCTTGCCCCCACCACAACTACTCTCCGGAGATGAGCAACCAATTTTTATTCGATAGATTGCTGGACCATGGGAAAAGAGAAGTAGAGATAGCGGCAGGAGGAGATTTCAGAGATTTAACAGCCCCCGAGGCAAGACGAGTGTTGGAGAAGCAAAGCAAGAAATCTAGACAAACCAACTTTAGGCCTCGTAAATTAAAAGTTAATGAGATATCCATCCCCGATCCTGATTTAGATGACGGTAAATTAGTCAAGGCAAAATGCGAGGAGATATTTGATGAGAAATTGGCAGCCTGGAAGGCCGAGCGGGCAAGCAAGGCCTCTTCAAGGAAAGTTGTTGTGGCGTATCACCAATGCGGATCCCCCGACCATTTAGCAGACATGTGCCCAAACAATGTTGAACAACATGAAGACGTTAATGCAATCCAGAACTATTAAAATCAAGGGCCTAGGAAGTCTAATACGCAATGTGATAATCCTCTTTTTAAGTGGGGCCCAGGAAGTCCGAATTATATGCCACCTGATCCTCAATACCCACCACCACATGCACAAGCACCATTGCCACCACCACAAAATAATTTCCATACGCAAGGGCAGGTGCCTACAATAGTTCAATCAACTGATCAACTTTTGGTTTGGTAGCAGAATCAAGTGGCCAAAACTATTAAAAATCGAGATGGACTCGCGGAGGTTCGAAACGAAATCATTGACATGAAAAAGGCTATTCTTGAGAATACGGCTGGGCAGAGGAAACTAGAAACAGCAATAGGTGAATTATCGACTCACCTAGCCAAGCTCTCAGACGAGAAAGGAAAATTTCCAAGTCAAGCAGAGCAGGCATCGGCAGTTCATGTCCTTTGCAGTGGAAAGAAGATCGATAACGGATTAGTTGACCGAGACGATGAGGTCGAGATCGAGAATAAAACACCAACTCCTAGCAAGGGCGATGATTCTAAACCAGTAGATCAAATGCATATATCCTCTAATCGATATGTTCTAGGGTCCATTCAAGGGACAATTCCGAATAACGCCCTTGGAAAAGATGATGTTCATAATCTACCACCGCCGAAGCAATTAACGACGCCGATCAAGGATACCATCCCTTTTCCGAGCCATTTGCGTCCAGCGAAAGAGAACAAAAGGTTCATGGAACTATATAACTTATTGAAGAACGTCAATATCAACTTGCCACTTTTGGAGGTAATCAAAACAATGCCTGCCTATGTGAAGTTTTTCAAAGAACTTGCTTCAAGGGAGAGACGCTTGGCGTCAAAAAAATTTGTAACACTACCAAAGGAAGTTAATGCAGTTTTTAAGAAGCCATTACCACCCAAGGAACACGATCCTGGAAGTTTTGCATCACTATTTCATGGGCTAATGGACAAAAAGCAATAGGACAGTTAGATCTTGGAGCAGGAGTTAATCTAATGCCTTATTCGATTTATCAAGAATTTGATCTTGACCACTGAAACCAACGACCATGCGACTACAATTGGCCAATCGCTTAATTCGGCTACCTTTGGGGATAGTTGAGGATGTTTTAGTACAAGTTGGAGAGCTAGTAATTCCGGTTGATTTTGTGGTTATGGACGTTGGCGAAGTATCGGCTGAGAGCACGGAGCATACCATTTTACTGGGGCGCCCGTTTATGTCTACCTCCCATACTCTGAATGATGTTCACAAGGGGAGGATGACGATGACCGTCTTGGGCGAAAAAGTGATGTTTTCTCTAAAGGATATTCAAAACACTCCCTCCCCTACCATGCTAGATGATTGTTCATTCGTTGATCCCGCTGCATCATGCATTCAAGAGCTAAAAGGAGTCGTGGTTGTGGACAGGTTAAGCGACGGGGACGACGCCGAATTTCCAAGGATGGAGGGAGATATTTTAGAAGTTGACTTCGGTGAGGAGTACGATGAGTTTGATGATGAGAAGCATTTGAGTGGAGAAGATTTGATCAAGTTACTGGGGATTCACATAAACGATATTATTGAAGAATTTCAAGAAGAATTGTATATGGAGAGAAAAGCACCTAAATTCGAGGGAAAGGTGGAATTGAAGCCACCATAAAATCATTCGATGTACGATCCCCTCGACCCCAACAAAAGTTTTAACTATGTAAGGAACAAGGGCGAGGCATATAGCAACGATTGGACGAGGAATAAGAAGAAATCAAAAGAGGTTTGCACCAAGGAAGTTAAAAACTTGCAGTATGAGGCTGGGCAATTAGTGCTATTTAATAACGAATGTAAGTTTGACCCGGCTCATTTCGAGGCTGCTTGGAGTGGACCGTTCTTGATAAAAGAGATGGACGGGTATGGAGTGGCCACGTTGTGTGATGAGGTCAGAAAATCATCCTTTCAAGTTCACAAACATAGACTGAAACCTTATCACGACGGAGGAAAGAAGAGTCAAGATCGAAAGTTGGTGGAGTTTGGAGACCACCGTACGGTTGGAATTAAACGAACAATATAGCGTCGAGCAATCGACGTTAAAATTTGTGCTTCTCGGGAGGCAACCCGAGCTTTTTGTATCCTTTTGTATTTTATTTTCAGTTTGTTTAATGTTTTATTTTGGTTCTTATATTTTTAGAACAGATGTAAGAACTTGAACGAGGGGAACTGATAAGTCAAGTGAAGAAAAACCGACCCAGAATTCCGCCCGCGTTGACGCCGAGACTGCTCTCGTCAATCGACGTAGCGTCGACGCACCTACCGAGAAATCGCTCTCTGTAGCGTCGATTGGGATCGCGTCAGTCGATGCAGCGTCGACGCGAACCCCGTACCCGGCCCAGAAGCGTCTAAAATCGGATTTTGACCCGCCAACCCGACCCATATTCGGTTGACCCACGGGAATAGCCCAGAAAGCTACTTAAAATTCGCCCAAACCCTTCTTTTCTCCCTCTTTCAACTTACAATTACTCCTTCTTCTTCAAAAATCCTTTCTTTCTTGCTCTCAAATTCCTTCTTTCTCTATTTATTGCAACCACATGACCAATTAACCAAAAACTCCCAGAATTCCACCTCCACAATTCTATTCAAGCAAAACCTCCGAAACGGGCTAGGTGGGTTTGGAGAAACTCTCGGGCGAATTGATCATTTTCTAGGATAATCGACAAGGTACTTCGCTTAAAACTCTCTTGGGACTATTATATTTGTTGATTGTTTGTGTTGGAAAGATTTTGGTGCAAGAATTACTCAAGTTCTTAGTTGGTTGAACACGCATGCCAAGTGTTCGACGAAATTCCCCAAAGAACCAAAAAGTTTTATTTTTAAGATTTCTCATTCCCGTTCAACTTCTATTTGATTAAGAATGTCTCGAGCGGGAAAACGTAAGGATATGTCGGGGAAATACGGAGCGTCGTTCCCAGTTTACGACAAAAAGGAAAGGGACGTTTTTAAGAATATTCGACAATGGGGGTTCGCGACCCACCGGACGATTAATGTTGACAGAATTGAGGAGCAAGCCTCAAATGGTTCGGAGCACCACACCGACCTCTCTCGTTATGTCGAAGGCCTCGGTTGTGGGTATTTCTCCGGCATGCACCTACCCGGATTTAGCGAGCTTATGCTCGAGTTTTTCACTACTTTGGAAATACGGAATGATGAGGCATTCACATGTAGGCTAGGTGGTAACGACGTTTTTGTGGACGAAGAGATTTTTGGCAACATTTTTGGTTTCCCGACTGAAGGGGACCACCCGGTAGGCGTTCAAGGCTTCGATTTAGCCTCTTTTAGGGGGATGATCTCCGGGGGAAACACGGGCGATTTCAAGCAATTTCCTTGCTCAAAGATTCAATACGAAGCCATCTATGTCGCCTACAAGATCCTCGCCCACATCATTTTATGCAAGAACGAGGCCACTTATGCGACCAAGTCCGAGCTCTACGTTCTACGATGTCTTCTTGACGGTCGTCAAGTCCGGCTATACCCATTGATTTTGAGTGGACTCTACAATGTTACTAAGTGTATGCCGGGTAGCAAAATGCCATTTCTCTCCTTCGCACCATACATTACCGGCTTCACCCGTCACTTCGGGTTCAATCCGGTCGGAAACGGCTTGCTACCACTCGGGACGACTTCACTTTCTTTGAGGAAAATGAGACGTACTCTCAGTGGCGTCGATCGACGCGAGCGTCGACATGGATCCTGCCCACGACGGTCGACACTCAGTTGACGCCAAGCCGACGCAACTCTCTGAAGCGTCGATCTAAGAGTGCGTCTGTCGACGCCTTGCATCGATCCATGACAGCGTCAGTCGACGCCCCCGCCCAGTCGATGCGAATGCACAGGCAGCGTCGACGCCAAGCTTCAGCACGCGTTGGTCGATGCGATGTCAATGTGGCTGCCCAGAAATGTATTTTTAGGGTTTCTTGTGCGCCAAGACATGCTATATCTATAAATACCCTTCATATTTCGGTTTTTTTAAAAAGAGAGGGACCACTACCAAAGAAAAGACATGACTATCTAGGGTTATCTAGCACAGAAACAATGCATTTACACACTCCGTTACGAAGTTAGAGATCGAGATTGAAGATTCAAGTCCGTACGGTTCAAGATTCACTTCAATTCGAGATTTTCGCCTCAACTCCAGAATAGCTGGAGATTTTTACCGCTTTCAGTAGTTAAAATAAGTTTTCTAAACTTTGAGTTAATTTCATAGTTAAATTCTTAGTTAATTCTAGAACTAGTTTAATTAGTTTAATTATTTCATGTTTGGATATTGGATATTGGATATTGGATATATAATTAATCTAGTTTATTTATGCGAATTAGTTCATGCTTTATATTCATGTTTTTAGATTCTTATGATACAATTGCTTCGTGATAGTTTCTTATATTCATGCTTTTAGATTCGTTAATTAGGTTTAAATTATCGTTGCGTTTTATGGGTAGTTTAATTATTGCTCGTGGTTGATAATCTAGTTTAAAATAATTAGTATAATTAGTCTTAGTTTTAATATTGCTTTAGTTTATAATGATCAACTCAGAATCTTCAAAAACCTCCAATGTACATGTATTTTACCATATTTTGTGAATTGAGAAAAACATCTAGAGACCGAACAGTTGTCCTCGAGAGAATCGACTTGAGTCAAAATCACCATTCTACAAGTTCCTCGTACTCTTGCGAGCAAACTTACATGTTTTTAAATTAAATATCCTAAAAGGGGTGCAAAAAAGTTTGGATCAGGTGACAGCTTCCATGTCGTAGACTAAGCTAAAAGGTGATTCGCCTGTTGTAGTCCGAGAGGTTGTTCGATAGGCCCATAAGACGGATGAGAGTTCCTCGAGCCAAAGTCCCCCTGCTTTCTCTAGTCGCAACTTGATTCCTTGCACAATAATACGATTAGTGACTCCAACTTGTCCATTAGCTTGAGGATGTGCTACAGAGGTAAATCGTTGTTTCATCCCCATCGTCTTGCACCAATCTTGAATCATGTACCCATTAAGCTATGTTCCATTGTCCGAAACTAGCACCCTTGGAATGTCATACCTGCAAAAAAATACTATTAAAAATAAAATTGATGATATCATGCTCACCAATACCCGTCAAAGCCTCGACCTCCACCCACTTCGTAAAGTAGTCTACTGCGACCACCAAGTGTTGTTTTTTGCAAGGCGTTCTCGGAAAAGGTCCTACTATGTCGATTCCCCGTTGCGCGAAAGGGCAAGGCGAGCCTATCACCATCATATCCTCTGCAGGCACATGAATGATGGGAGCGTGCATCTGACATTTTCTGCAAGTCATAACCAGCTCGCCCGCCATCCCCTTCATTCATGGACAAAAGAAGCCAGCCCGCAAAGCTATCCCAATTAGTGCTTTGCTTTTAGCGTGATCACCGCAGTATCCTTTATGTATTTCCCTCAGAACACCTCAAATCATTTTTCCTTTGATAAACACTTCAAATATGGACAAAAGCGCGACCTCTTGTATAGCTCCCCATTCATTAAACCAAAACGTCACCATTGTTCTGCTTCTTTGGTAGATAATTGCGTACCACGAGCGATCAACTTATCGAGAGTCTCCTGAATTAGTGTCCGCCAGTCGTCTTTTATGTCTATCTCCATATCATCATTTCCCTTATCCACACTGATATGTGCCAACTCCATTAACGTGATCTTTGTGGTGTCACAAGTGCCCAATGCCCCAGCCATCTTGGCGAGCTGATCCGTCCGGAGGTTATCAGCTCGCGGCAAATGTTCCAGCTTAAACTCCTCGAATTGAATTACTTCTTCCTTTGATTTCTTTAAGTACTCTCACATGCGTTCTTCTCTTGCCTCAAAGGACCCATCAAACTGGCGAGCTACCAGCTGTGAGTCCGTATAAGCCTTAACATCTTGCACCCAGATCGCTTGCCATTTTTATGCCTTCTAGAAATGCCTCATATTCTGCCTCGTTGTTAAAAGCTTTAAATCCCAATTTGATCATGGAATAAGATTCTCCCCTTCTGGACTAGTTAAAACAATTCCTACCCGATCTCCTAATGTCAAAGTTGATCCATCAGTATGCAACAGCCAAGCCTTTTGTTCCTCCTCATGTTCGGTCGAGCACACCATTTCCTGTAAAAAAATCTGCTAGCAACTGAGCCTTCATTGCCGTCCTTGGTTCATAAACCACATCGTATTCGCTGAGATCAACTGCCCATTTCAATAATTGACCAGACACATTGGGGTTAGTCAAAATATGCTTAAGTGCTAAGTTGGTGCGTACCTTAACCTTATGACCTAAAAAATAAGGTCAGAGCTTCCTCGCGGTATAGATCAACACAAATCCACCTTTCTCCAGCTCTGAATAATTCAACTCGTCTCCTCATAACATCCTGCTAATATAATAGATAAGCTTCTTTACACCTGCATCCTCCCTGAAGAGTACTAAGCTCACTGCGACCTCTCTGGCGGATATTTATAAAATCAAGTACTCGCCCGACATTGGCTTGGTTAGTAATGGTATCTCTGCCAAGTGCTCTTTAAGTTTATCAAAAGAATCTACCTCCTCCTTTGTCCACTCAGATTTGAATCCCTTCCTCAACGTTCTGAAAAAGGGGACACCGTCTTCTACCGACCTGGAAATAAAACGACTAAGCCCTTCAATTCGACAAGTTAGTATCTATACATCTCGCACTGTTCGGGGATGGGGCATTTCCATAACAGCTCGCACTTTTTCTGGATTCAACTCAATACCTCTCTCTGTGACTATGTATCAGAGGAGTTTACCTGACCGAACATAAAATTCACACTTTTTGGGTTAAGGCGCATGCCATAATGCCTTATTATAAAAATAGCCTTGTGTAGATCCTCCAAATGTGCGTCTGCTTTTCACCAACATATTGTCCACGTAAACCTCCATGGTGGACCCAGGAGGTCCCTGGACATCTTATCCACCAACCTTTGATAGGTTGTCCCTGCATTCTTCAATCCAAATGGAATGGAAACGAAATAATAAGTACCTGTGGAAGTGACGAAACTCACCTTGGGATGATCTTCCTTCGCTAATGGGATTTAATGGTATCCTTGCGATGCGTCCATCATGCTTAACAGTTCACAGCCTGAAGTTGAGTCAACTAGTTGGTCAATGCGCGGCAATGGGCAGTGATCCTTCGGGCATGCCTTATATAGTTCGCAAAAATCCACAAACATCTCCACTTCTGTCCAGGTTTCGGTACCATAACAATGTTGGATAAATATTCTGGGAACTATATTACCCAGATGTGTCCCGCTTTAGTAATTTTTGTACCTCCTCCTCGATCACCTTGTCTAGTTCTGCCCCAAAATATCATCTCTTTTGTCGTACAGGTCGCGCGTTCGGATTAGCATTTAAGTGATGTTGTGCGACCTCAGGGGATACTCCTGGAAGCTCTCCATCCCCAGATATCTCGGAATTCTCTTAATAGAGCTATTAGTTCCTCTCTTATAGTGTCTGTCATTTGCGTCCCAATTCTGGTGGTGTACTCTGGCCTACCTTCTTCTAGCGAAATCTCCATAAGTTCTTCATGAGGGCAGACGAAATTCTCCTCCACCCTCATCTTTTTAGATCTAAGTATGCCCTCTTGTGTGTCACTCATCCTTTCTCTTTTTCCTTCACTCATTCCCTTTCTCACTATCATCTCGTAGCATGATCCAGCGACTTGTTGCACAGATACTATCTCGCATACTTTATCTCTTGATGGGTATTTATGCTCATGTGGTAAGTAGAGTTAACTTCCTGGAATGCGATAAGGGTAGGTCGCCCCAGTATGACATTGTATGCCGAGCTCCCCTTGATGATTATGAATTTCAGATCCTTCACTACTCTCAGCTCGCCTTTTCCCCATGCCACCGGGAGTGCCAATTCGCCTTCAATGATCACCTGCGTGCCATTAAAAGCCTAAATTATAGTTTTTACAGACCGTACCTTTGTCTTCAAGTTCATCTGGTCTAGGCACCCGTCCAACATCATAACCTGCTACCTCAGCTTCAATTACAAGCGCGTTGTTATGTTCCACCTGTAACCTACGTCGTTCGTCAGGGCCGAATGAAAATTACCGGGCCCGGATGCTGGGGGGGGGGGGGGGGGGGGTGGCAACCTATTAATTACTGCGACCTCACATGGTCCAGGTCGCACTGCCTTTACATGTTTCTTGTATACATTATTTGTATCTCCATCCGTCGCTCCCCCGGAGATCATATTTATTCTTCCTTTGTTATTCCTCAGGGCTCTACCTCGTTTGTTCCATTTTTATCCCTCTTGTTGTGGTTGTCTTTCCGCTTGGGCCGGTGGAGGAACTCTTGTAGGTGGCGGGGGCAATTGTTGTATCGGCCCTCGTGTCTCTCTATCCTTGTATATGACTTCTTTTAAGTGTCCCGCCCTAATTGAGCCTCTCAGTTTCTTCTCGTAAATGCCTGCACTTTTCGGTAGAATGACCATAATTGTTGTGGAACCTGCAAAAGAACTCAGGTTTCAGATTAGTAAGAATTCACGTGTAGCTTTCTGAACATTTGATATCGTTGGGTAATTGGCGCTCCATGATTGTGAACACCTTGGCTTGTGGGTATGCCAAGGGTGTGAAATCGTCTTCTCGCCATATTCTCCTCATATCCCTTACCGCTCATCTGTCGCTTGCTCCAGTGGTTAAGAGCGCGGGAGTAGCTCGCCTTGTCCCTATAGGCTCCGGCCTTTTGGAAATAATTTTGTCTGGCTCCACGACCTCCATCCTAAAACATAACCTGTACTCTTCTTCGGTCTCCTCCACCTATAATATTTGTCACACCTATCCAGAACTTCTTCATAGGTTAGTGCAGATCTCTTTTCTAGTGACTTGCGCAAGTCTTCCCTCCTTAACCCTTGATGTAATGCTCCTGTCTTCATTTCATCCGTAGCTATGAGTACCTCCAAAGTAGCCCTGGTAAAATGAGTGATACAATTCTTTAAACTTTCACCTGGGCGTTTTACCATTGTGAAAAGGCATTACGCTATTTTTGTGTGCAACCTGGCACTGGCGAAATTCTTCAAAAAAGTTGACTTCATAACCTGGAAGCTAGTAATCTTTCCTGGTGTCAATTGATGGAACCAATCCTCTGCTATCCCCCTTAAAGTGGTCAGGAATGCTCTGCAAGCTACCACATCTGTATATTGCCTCAATATCGCTTCATTTTGAAAACTTTGTATGTGACGGGTAGGATCCATTGTTCCCTCGTAACAGAAATCCAAACCTTTGTAGCCTCTAGGTAGTGCCACTCTTAATATTCTTTCGGAGAATGGGATCCCTTTTGTCTCTTCACGCCTTGTTCCTGCGAGCTATTTTTGTAAAGCTAACAATGCTTCCTGCATATCTCTAAACGCCCGATTACCTGGCCCGACCTCGTCCTCACAATCCTTCTCATCCCGTTGGGCCCGATGCTTATAAGATCTCCTTCCCAACCTGTTCTCTTCGAATCTCCAATCGCTATCATCTTCTTCCTCCTCTTCCCGCTGGGCCCGTCGTTTATAAGATTTTCCTCGCGACCCCCATCCATGAGTAGTCGCTCGCCCACATCGTCTTCTTCAGACGATGATATGTAGTCAACTGGGTATCTCCTCCTTCCTGAGCTTCGAATTAGGTCGGGACTTGGTCTCCATGGCACCTTTTCCCTGCTCTTCTTCTGGGCAGCAGTCAATTGCTCTGGCTTATATTCGTCATCTTTTGGCTGGCATTCGCCACCCTTTTTGTCAGCCTCGTCTTTCCCGATGTCACCTCCGTTCGCCAAAATCTCATCCAACTCTTGTAATCTATCCGGTGGTACCAAACCCATAAATTGGTCCAGGAATCCCTTGTCGACATGACAAGTCCTTTCTTTTGGCATCTCTTTCCATTCTTTCGTTCCTATGTGGATGACTTATTCTCTTCTTCTGGTTTGGTTTTCCTGGCGAAGGTGGTTGTGTGGTTGTAGTTGTTTGGTTTACTGAGTCCCCATGTGGGGGTGTTTTTTCCTTTTCGTTGTTTATTACTTTCGTGTTTCCTGTTTCTTCGTCAATATTCAGATTTCGAGGTGGGATGCTCCTTCCCTTCATGTTATGATTGATAAAAATCTCATGTCTTTCACTCAAGAACTCAATGACCCTCTTTCCCACAGACGGCGTAACTTGATGCGACCAAAAAGATTGGGTCACCAAAAAAGTGAGTACTAATCTCAAATATGAAATAAGCAATCTGATAGACCTTGAATACGTGAGCAACGAACTGATAAGTCTCCAAGAGGTTTCTGGCGAACTGATAAGTCCTGCAAAATAATACCCAAACCAAGGCGGTGGACGGCCCCGGCGTAGGCCCTCCGATGCTTAAATCAAAAAGTATTCGAGTGAGATGCGAGAGCTAAACGTAGGATGTAAAAATCAATTTACAGAAAAGAATGAGATATGAGTCATCTTTATATATATAAGAGAAGTATTCTCAATTTAGGGTATACCTCTCCTATTAAAGCTATAATTCCATAAATAGCTACTCTCTTATATACTAAGTTTCCAAAGACATGAGAGCTCTCGCTAAATTACCAAAATAATCATGGCCATAAGCCTGTCCATAAATTTACTCCGTCGGGACCCCATAAAATAGCCTATATTAGCCCGACAGGGCCCAGAAATCATAAACCCAACTCTCAACATTGAGCTACCACTCAATGTCGAGCTGGTATAGTAGTACTTTTTATCATAAGAGTTCGTCAACTCACATAAGAGCTCACCACTTTTATATGAGAGGTCGCTGCCCTCAAGAATAGCTCGCCCACCTCCCAAAAGAATTGCAACTTCGAAAAAATGAGGTCTCCTATTAAATCCACATAATTTCCTACATATTTGTGACGTGAATATTTAATGTCGTATCATTATTATTAATAATTTATTATTACTTATTATTGGAAGAAGCTCATTGAAACAAAAGCACAATAAAGCTAGTGAATAAGAAGTGAAAACATATGAAGCAAGACCGTTACTTTGATGCAACTTATTCATAATTACAAAAGGTAACCTTGAAATACTTTGGCAGACCTAATAGTTACAGAAAAGCATAACTATCATCCAAATGTACAATGACGTGTATTTCTATTTGACAAATTGCACCTATTAAGCTGGTTTTTGCAAAAATGAGTACAAATGTCGGGTACTTGTAATGCCTTACTATTTATTTATTTCATTTTTTCTGGTTAATTAGAGCAAAATCCTAGGGTATTTTTGTTATTTACCCCTTTACAATTATGTAGAATAGTAAGGGTTGCTGCCTAGCTAGCAAAAGTGTAGTTATACCTCATAGAATCAACAGGGCCAAATCCTCCATTCTTGGGAAGTTCCTTCGATTTTCTTGCAACAACTTGCTGTCTATAAAGAGCACATACAACATTCATGCAAAGTTGTTCATTCTCTTGGAGGGCCCGCAACATGTCGGCTTCATGCGCCCATTTTTGGCCAAGTGTTTCAGTTCGAAGGGATGCAATAAGGTCATACATTCTTGAGTCTGTGCATGATTCATCTTCTGAATCGTCAGTAGAAACCTCATCATTCAAGCCATTAAATCCCCTCGTGATGTTACCTTTACATTCAGATTTTGAGACAAAACAAAGTCCATTTATTTGTTAACAAGTATAAATTAAAATTAATGAAATATTTCTCTTCTAGCTACAAAACCCGGTTGCTTACCAAAGGGCAGCAACCAGAATCAAGCATGTGGTTTCTTAGAGATGAAATTGCCACATAAAAGAGACTAGACTCCAAAAACATGCATATATTCCATCATTTATATTTATGACAATTTAGGACCTCAGAAACAAAAGTAGTTGTAATAAACTTGTTCGGAGGGGCCTGATATAAATTCCTATTAACTATAAAAGAGGAAGCTGACTGCTGACAAACTGATCTCATATCTAGAGTTTTTCTAATTTTATTGGAACGTCCAAAATTAATTGAGCTCATAAATTATCAACCTTGAGTTAAATGTCTCTGGTAATTCTTTGATAGTTTAAATGTTGAACTGGAAATAGTACCCGAGTACAATATCTTATATGCTGAGCTTATTGATTCATAAGAACTCAATGAAGTACCAGACACCATTCACATCTCAAGTTTGATAAAAAGCAATGGCCGCTAGAAGTTGGTAAGACTCGATCACTGAGTCAGGAAGTAAAACATATTTTAAATTACCTGAAGCACGTGGCTCTGTGTGTCCATTATCTTGGACTATACCAGGAGGATTGCAACCTGATTGTGTACCAGGAGAAGTTTTAACTGTTTGTGCAGCCTCATCATCATCATCATCTTCTCCTTGTGTCCAAGGCTGAGCCAATTTTCTGTCATCCGCGGCCATGCATCTTATATGTATTTGATAACACGTCACGTGGTTAAGATAATTACACCGTGAAACATCTTTCAGGATAATTTATTAAACGAATGTTGGAGATGGCCGGAATTGACGCCGGAATTTTCTGTGTTTTTGTGCAAAAAAACTAAAAAAAATCGAAATTTTGTCTAGCAATTCGATGGGGCAAACGGATTTTGATTGACCTGAAACTTCGCAGGTAGATTCGAAATAGTAACAAAAATCCATAGTAAGGACTTCAAGCTAAACGGACGTCGGCGATTGCACTACAAAAAAACATGCGAATGCTGACGGACAGAAAAGCCGTCAGCATACGCTCACGGACGGGATTTGCTGACGGGCAAAGGCTGTCCGTCAGTGAATAGCCCGTCAGCTACCTGTCAGCATTTTAATTCAACGACGGGTTTGCTGAGGGGCCCTCACGAGTTTCGTTGCTAACGAGTACCAGTCAGTCAGCAAGAATAAAAAAAACAAAAAAAAAAAAAACAAATGCTGATGCACCAGCCCGTCAGCAATATTAAAGAAATAATAATAAAAAAATTGTTGACGGGTACAAGTCCGTCAACAATATTAAAAAAAAATACTTACGGTATCGTGCCCGTCAGCATATTTGTTTTAAAACAGATTCAATCTGCTTTTAGACGCAGATTGAAGAAACCCCCCCCACACAAAAATAATATCGTCCTCCGTCCGCCCAGCCCAACCCAGCCGCTCGCCGTCCGCCAGCCCAACGCCCACCAGTCGCGACGCCCCACCCGACTGCCGCAGCCATCGGCCAAGCCCAGCCTATGCCGCCGCCCTCCGCAGCCAGCCGCCGCCCACAAGGTCCATCTTCTCTCCCTCTTTTTTTTGTTATTTATTTGAATCTTTTAATGAGTTTAGATTTTTTATTTTCAAAAATTATATAAAATAATTACATAATTAGTGTATAATTTAGGTATTAATATATAATTAAGGTATAAATTAGGAGTTTTTATAATTAGGGTTTAGTTTATGTATTATTTTATAATTTAGGGGGTTTTGTATAATTAATATTTAACTTAAATATTTTTGTATAATTATGGTATAATTTAGGGGTTATTTTTTTAATTTGGTTTTAGTTTAAGAATTATTATATAATTAGGGTATAATTTAGGGGGTTTTATATAATTAAGGTTTAATTTAGGTGTTTTGTATAATTAGAGTTTAATATAGGAATTTTTATGTAGTTAAAGTTTAATTTAGGAATTTTCGTATAATTAGAGTTTAATTTAGGAATTTTTATGTAATTAAGGTATTTTTGTATAATTAAGGTTTAATTGAGGTATTAGCGTATAATTCATTAATTTAGATTTTTTTGTATAATTAAGGTAATTTAAGAATTATTAGATATTAGGGTATAATTTAGGATTTTATATAATTAGGGTTTAATTTAAAAATTATTATATAATTAGAGTATAATTTAATTTTTTTTATATAATTAGGCTTTGAATTATTATATAGGAGTTTTTATATAATTAAGGTTTATTTAAGTGTTTTGTAGAATTAGAGTTTAATTAAAGAATTTTCTTGTAATTAAGGTTTAATTATCAATTTATTGTATAATTATCGTTAATTTGGTGGTTTTGAAATGTCGCGGTGATCTGCAAATTGTGTTTAATTAATATTTATATTTTGATATACATGTTGTAACTCGAAATAATAACAAAAATTCATAGTAAAGACTTCAAGTTAAACGGACGTCGGAGATTGGTCGGAATCGACGATGGAAATTTGATTTTTTGTGTGAGAAATCTGTAAAAATTAAAATTTTGACTGTCGATTCAACAGGGTAAACAGAGTTCAATTAACCTGAAATTTTGCAGGTAGACTCAGAATCATAACAACAATTAATGATTAAAATCTTAGATTAAACGAATATCGAAAACATCTGAAATCGACAATGAAATTTTGTGGGGGGAGAGTGAGGGGAACGTGTGGTTATTGGGAGAGAGAGGGTGGGTGAGATGGTTTTATATGAGGGAATTATAACATATTGATTCTAATTGTAGTTAGTGGGGGAAAAAGATATAAGAAGGTAAAAATATCTTATATTTGTTATTCACTGGTTAATCTTAAATACCTTGTCTATTACTTAATTTATTTAAGAGTGAATATTTAAGACCAACAATTTTGCAGCCCCAGGTGGCGAAGAGCCGACATCGAGGTGCCAAACTTTCCCCATAGAAACTGTCTACCTGGGACTGTCCCTCGGCCCCCGTTTTTTCCTCTTTTCGGATGGTAAATATTTCTCGTTGGGCCACGCAGATTCTCCGTAATAATTATGACCCATACCTTTAGCCAATATAGCTCTTAATATAGGATCGTTGAAATCATCTCAATCGGAAAAGAAACAAGAGAAAAGGAAAGAATCGGAAATGATCGATGAATAGAGCCAAAAAAAAATTAAATTTGGTTAATTCAACTTTAATCTTAAATAGCTTGTCTATTACTTAAATTATTTAAGAGTGAATATTTAAGACCAACATTTTTGCAGTCTCATAATGAGATCACATTACTTATTTTAAGTTTGTTTTCAGCAAGAACACTACTCTCAACATATTACAAAACATAGTTACTTTATCGCATGTTAGTATTAAAATTAAAATATCACAACCACACAAGTGTACGTAAAGTATTATAAACAAATAAGTTTATCGATCTCACTGGAATATTTGCTTATTTAAATTATAATCCATTGGTTGTCTATTGTAGGATTTCATCAGAATTAGAACAAATTAAAAGATTAGAATCAACAACAAAACCTGTTCCCAACAACACTTGCATTCTCGAATTAGTGAAGGCCCTTCAAATTAATTTTGATAAAATTGAAACACAAGTTCGTGTTAGAGATTACTTTTTAAGGACGTTTTTACACGTCAGTGTTACCAAGGAACCAACATGGTTCTTTCATGGGTTCACGGCTCAACATTCCTCGGACACTACCTTGAAGTTCCGTCTTATAACATAAAAACTCGCTCACTTTTTCAATACTACAAATATCCACCTCAGACCTATTAAGGGCGCACTTGTTGTATGGAAACAAATGCCGAGGAGTATTCATAATTTTAAGAGACAACCGGTCCTTTTTGTAATTAGACTGAACATAGGGGTAGTTTTCATAATTAACCCAAAGAAAGAAAAAAAAAACAATCGCAAATGATGTAGGACTTTATTGGCTACATCTAGCTGTGAGTTTAATCATACCTACACATAACTCAGCCACACACTGCTAAGTGCAATTTTCAAGAGCTACCAAATCTAGAAACAAGGCAAATGAACACAGAATATACATAGAGAAACATTCCCCATGGCCCATCCTACGGAGCGGCGTCTGTGAGAAAAGGGACTGTTTATCTTTGAGAATATATGTATTGTCTACCTCAGAATATACAACAAATTGTGGTTACGATTGGCCAAAAAAAGAATCATCTGCCGCGCAATAAATCTCAAATAGCTTTTTGACGTAAATAGTAATCGGCCTTTTGCTTAGTCTCAGCTCCTTATCGCCGTCAATCAGGTACTCAGCCAAAGCGCATCCACTGAAGAAGATTCGGACAAAAAATATATTAGTATTAAAACAATTTGAAGCACAAACTAAAGCTAGAGAATAACAACTGAAATACATAAGAAGCAAGGTATCAACTTTTCAGCAACTTTATAAATGGGATTATTAGTTCAAAAGTAAAATATTACTCGACATTTATTTACATTTTAAAATCGTACCTGTTAAGCTGTTTTTTGAAAAACAAATACAAATCTCAGAGGTAGTTTTGTAATTTACCTTATTGAATGATCAACAGGGCCAAATCCTCAATTCCTGGAAAGTCTCAGATGGACGAAGGGATGTAACAAGATCATCCATTCTAAAGTCTGTGCATGATTCATCTGAACCGTCGGTAGAAGCCTCATCATTCAAGCCATTTAGTTTCGTCGTGATGTTACCTTTACATTCAGCTTTTGGATCAAAACAAAGTCCATTTATTCGTTAACAAGAAGTTAGGCTCAAAAAATATGCATTCCATCATTTATATAAATGATTTCAGTTAAATTTGGACCTCGAAAACAATAGTTACAATTAACTTGTGGTGTCAAAAAAGTTGGAATAAACTTGTTCTAATGAATTCCCATTCATTACAAAAGAAAAATAAGCTTCCGGTGGTGAGTGAGAGAATTAAAGAATGAAGAAGCCACAAGCTGCTTATTTAGCTACGGTAAACACTTCTTACAGGACTAACAGATCTCGTACAATTTTGAGCTAACAAATTTATCAGCCTCGAGTTAATTGTTTTGAGTGTTAAATTTTAGCTAGCCCTCGTATTATAAGCAGTTCTATTTCCCAAAAGCAACAATGGGCTATAATATCATTTTTGCCAAATACTCAACATTATTGATTCATAATAGATATGTACCAGATTTTCAGGCGCATCTCAAGTTTGATGAAAAGTAACAGCCGCTAAAAGTTGGTAAAGCTGGTAAAGCTCAATATCAATAAGCTGAGTAAATACTAAATAGAACATATTGTAATATACCTGAAGCCCGTGGTTCTCTGTATTGACTGTATCATTACTTTCTGATTAAGGAGGATTGTGACGTGACTGTGAAGCACAATAAGTTTTAACTGTATTTGCATCATCCTCTCCTCGTGTCCAAGGCTGAGCAGAGTTTCTGTCACCTGCGGCCATGCATTTTACGTGTCATTTTTATGGTAAACAATCCAAAAACTCATACTAAGTCTCTTTGATAACACATCACACCGTTAAAATAATTACACCCTCAAACATATCTTTCAGAATAGCTTATTGTCAAAGCTGGCACATAATCTAAGTAAATTAATAGACAATCCAAGCTATGATTTGGTAAAATGAGAGTTGCCACTTAGAATCTAACATTGCAGATTAGCTAATAAAAGCACATAAAACCATAAAAATTCTCCTTCAAATGATGCAGCTCGACTGGTTATTATGACGGCGAAAATATAGACAAGATTTTGGCTTTTCCACAAAGCTTGTAGAAATTAAAGCAAAACAAAAACCAAGCGAGTTATCCACAAATAAGTCACTAGAATGGAACTGAAGGACGGTCATTCGGTTAAGAGTCCTAAATTGCTAAAACTCAACAGATAGCACTAACATTAAATACACTACAAACTTCTTAAGCAACATAATGGAAAAAAATAATATAATTTCAGACAGTATATCAAATAAATTGTCAATAATTCAATATCTGACCTATTTAATACATTATGACTAACTAATAGCTGTAGAATGAATTCAACAGCTACACTCGACGATTCAGGCTTTCAAGTAAAACAGCAAAGTGCACATCAATTGGTTGTAGAGAAAATGCACTTCATGAAATCAGAATACAACGTTTTGACAAGTTAACTCAGAATTCATTCTCACGGACAGATTATCTTCCCTCGGTCGAGCAATCCACACAGAGGATGAGGTACCTCCAACCGCGAGATCCTTTGTGGGGGGTGGAAAAGGTCGATTTATGTATGGAAAGAGCCGATTTATGTAGACCCCTGAGGCCTTGAAACTAGAAGAACATCACAAAAGGACGGGTTAACAGGAGTCGTCGTCTTATTCGTCTAGAATGTGTTATCTTGGCGAACGCAACAAACACCGGATCGGAGGTCGTCGTGGATATGTTCCAAATATGTCTGCCTCTGCTCCTCTGCACTCGGCTCCAACATCATGTGTACCTCCATCTACAGTACTCTCACAAACACCAAATCAGCATATAAAGTCATACAAAATTCAATAAAAGCGAAAAACAACTTGCAAAACAGTTATGTACTTGATGATCACAAAAATCATCCATATCCACTTGAGCCATCTCCGGAAAGCTCCAACGAAGGCACCGTGGTAGCACATCATCAAATGTGGGGACCCCACACGTATATTCCCCAATTCAGGAGGTATGGTCTCGAACGCCCATATCTATGAAAAACAGAAAAGTGGTTGAAATGCTAGATAAGATAAAATTATGTAAAATGATGTATACTATTATCACATACCAAGAATGCCCACAAATGTCCATGAAGGAGTGACGGCCAACAACCAACATGTCATTTACTTGTAGCCACCAATTTCCAGTTTCTGAATCCTGCAAAACAAAACAAAAATAAATTAAACAACATAAGAATTATTCAAGTTTATGTCTTCATAGTTTAGTAGTGCTATTTCAGAACGTGCAAAAGTCTCCAATTCCCACCCGCCCGAGAATTGACTTCTGGAGTTGTGACTAAACCAAAAGTTTATACCGCGTCTTTTATATTCATATATATTTTGGGTTGTAACTATTCTAAAAGTTTATTATCGCATCTTCAATATTATATATATATATACTAGGAAACAAAGGCCGTGCAACGCACGGCCTTGGCCCACCGGAACTCGAGATTTTCTTCGATTGACGTTACTGTTAAAAAAATAAAATCTCAATGGTACAAAAATCTAATAATAAGCTTATAGAGTAAATATTAGCTAATCAATATTTATTACCAGGAACTGTTGGAAGTATTACAAATAAATCGAATAGGGCTGTAAATGTAATCACAGAAATACTGGAAAAAGAAAAACAGAAATAAGAAAATTAGAAATCAAAATCAGTCGAGTCGAGAAGAATTCTCTGTCCGCAAAACGAATTTGCCCCGGTAGTGCCCTTCGGTTTCGACAAATCGTTCCCAAAGATAAAACGACTTCGTCCCTGGTTTTACAGCACCGTAAAAACCAGAACTCCGCCGAACTGGTTGAATATAAACTGAGCTATGAAATAAGAAAACTATGCAGACTATGTATGCAGTATGATTTCAGGTGTTCTTGCGAGTATGGAAAAGTAAAAACGAACTGGAGCCACTCACCCTTTTATAGGGTTGCTACCTGGGAGGTTACAGCCTCATAATGACGTTCTTAAAAACGTCATTAAGTCATTCAAACCAGCTGCTAAAGACAGCATGAACCTGGACTGGTTCAACGTGCAAGTACATGCATGTTTGAATTCAAAAGGTTTGTTAACGTTTTGAATTGGTCATGAGTTACAAATTTGATTCAGGTGTTAAACCCGCACGTGGCTAAAAAGTTAGCCAGGGTTGAACCAGAACCCGAACCCCACACGAACCATCACAATCGGACCAATTGCCCAAGACCCAAGACCCACGCCCAGGACCCAGGTTCGAGGTCCGGGACCGGGCTCGGGCCCGGATCCGCTCGGGTTCGGCGAAGGCGGACTGGCGAACCCAAGTCGAAGAGCCCGCGTGAGCTTCGTTTACACAAAGTTCACACAACCCACTGGGCCCACTTGATGTCCAATCATTAATAGTTAAACACTTTTAAACTCCCTTCCACATTGGATAACTATCAATGTGGGATAAACGATAAGGCTTAAAAGCACCTATCCAACTTCCAAACACCATTTCTCACTCACCGATAAATGGAATTGAGAAATTCAAAAGGTTATAATTATTTACACGACACGTAGAACAAGCCTATACAATTCGTTAACACGAATTATCGTTGTACCAATTAATTAGAATAAATCTAATTTACAATCTTTAATTAGAATAAATCTAATTATTAACAGAAACTAATGATGTGAAATTATATCCATACTTCTCCAAATAAAACAAAAGTAACAAAGTGTAGTGATCACTTTTTAGATTCACTATTTAAAAAACAAAGACTAATTAATGTCAATAAAATAACCTGGCTCATGAGAATAAATTGCCGTAAGATCCACATATTAATCTATAAGTTTTAGGATGTATGGCAAAATTTTATTGTTTTAATGTAGACATGGTCTTATTATTACTACTGACATTCACATAAAATAATTACATTATGAATAAGTGATTTAAAACTAACTCTGGATTACACAAGACATGAAGAACCATTCTTATATAAATCTTTGTTGAGCTCATAACCTCAAAAAGACCATCAATGAAGATATTTGATTCCCTTACCTTTCCCAAGAATATAAATCACACAATTAAGATTGATCACTTGTCGGAGAAGAAAATCTTTAATCAATTTAAAAACAGAAGAGAAAAAAATTGAGAAATTTTATCTCACCAATATTTTGACTTAGCTATACTTTGGCGGCGGCAATAAGTTGGCTGTCGTTGCGGCGTAACGTGGCAAGTAAAGGTAGGCTAGCAAAACAGGGGGGGAAGTAAACTATGAGAAAAAAAATGAAGTAAAATGAATACAAATATGGCAAAACCTATCTAATCAAACAAATCCAAACCCTAACAATTAAAAATTGACCACCCATAACCTATCTAATTAAACAAATGAAAACCCTAATCAAAATATTCTACGAAAAACAAAATATAGATAGATATATAAATACATATATTTAATACATAAGCAGCCCAAATCAAAACTGCACATCCTGAAAATATATCTGCTTTTACATATCATTTCCACTATAGAAAACATTTCTGTTTATTGATTTAATTTAAGCATCGAAAAGATTATAATAATAATCATCCGGATAAGTAATGTAAATATGTTGCAATAACAACAATTCTATTATATGAATATTACTAATCAATAACTAAATTACCTAATAACAGAAAACAACAATCAAAGCCATTTAGTAAAAGATTAACTGAATGACTATCATAAGAATAAAAATATAAATTAAAAAAGAAATAAAAAAAGGAGAAGATAAAAGGAGTGTTCCAGGAATAACAAGAACGACAAAAGAGATAGAAATCAAATTAGAAGGCGCAAATGACGATCACCTGACAAACTATTCGTGAAATAGCACAAATAATCGACCAGAAATACAGGAAAATAATAAATCACCCCTTCAAAATCAAGATATCAACAAAGATTCAAACATATACAAACACAAAAAACAAAGATTCATCCATCAATTCTATCTAAAGATAAACAAAATAGATCCATCTAATATAGATAACAAAAGAAACAAATAAAACTTATCTCAAATACGAAACAGATTCCTAAATGAAAAGGAGGAGGAGAAGAAGAAAGGATCTAACCATCATTAAGGAGAGAGGAAACTCACGTTTGAAAGCATTGATACTCTTCATCTCATCTTGCGGCTTATTAACGTTATACCAAAGCTTCAAAACATTGATTAACACATGATCAGTACCAAAAATCAACCAACACTAAACAGAACCCATGAAAAAAAGTAATTCAAATTAAAAAAAAAAATGTACACAGATGCATATACGGAAACAAAGTAAAAAAAATGAAAATTTGAAATTCGGTTAAAAAGAGTGACGACCATCAGAGTATTTGCCATATTATCCAAAAAAAAAAAAACTCACCACAATTCCAATCTGTTGGGAAATTTAATTATAGGAATTTTCTTATTTTTCTTTTGTAGTTATTTATCTTTCTTGGGCACAAAATATATTAGAACACAAAGTATTTTAGAACTCTAGATTTCTTTCCTAGTTGGAGTCTAGGACTTTATTTTGTTTCCTAAGTACTTATCTAACTTGTTTAACAAGACTAGGAGTCTTGTTTATTATAAAGAGAAGGACGCAGCAATTAAGAACTTGAGAAAAGAGAGGACGTAAGTTTTTTTTGAAGAAAATTACGGACGCACGCTGCATTCAAGAGAAGAAATCAGAGAACTGGTCTCGACMATTTCAAGAAGCAAGAACACAGAGCGRCAGTCATACTTGGAGCTGGAATTCGGATCAAGAGTTATTCAACGTTGCGTAACCAACGGAGGAGAATATATCTTACGGCAACAAGTATTTTCGTATCGAGTTTGATACAATTGTTTTCATATATTACTTAGTATTTTATAATTGATCTTTGAACGATAAGTAATATAGTTTCCGGGTTTGTATACCCAAGTCCGTAAGAACGTTTTCTTACGGGCTAAAAGTTTATCTCTGTGTTTAAGTTATCCGCTGCATTTGTTTATTTTTTATCTGTTTTTAAAATTGTTCAGTAAACTGATGTTGGAACTGGTGTTATATCACCAGTCACAACATCTGCTTTCTGCATAAGAAAATTTTATTTTCTTTAAAATTAGTGAACTACAAAACAACAATTGGTATCAGAGTAGGGTACTTGACACTAAGTACTTCGATCCTTGTTTTGTAGAATCAATCTGATGGACGCTCAAGGAATTCCAAGACCTCCAATTCTCAACGGGGAGAACTATTATCTCTGGAAGCAAAGAATGCGCTGGTTTATCAAAAACATTGATGAACGAGCCTGGAGATCTGTTCTTGTTGGTTGGGAAAGGCCTCGAGTCACGGATGCTGAAGGTGACACGATAATCAAGAGAGAGCAAGACTGGACGGCTGACGAGATAGCCCTGGCCAACTGGAACTCCAAAATAATTAACACCCTGTGTAGTTTTGTTGATATGAACTACTACAAGGTTATCCAAAATTGCGAATCGGCGAAAGATGCGTGGGATGCCCTCCAAAGGGTATGCGAAGGGACTCCGAGTGTGAAGAGATCACGCCTGCGAATGCTAACCTCTACGTTTGAATCCATGAGAATGGATGAAAAGGAGTCTATTGTAAGCTATGCCATGAGACTGTCGGACATAGCAAATGAATGTGGAAATCTTGGCGAGGCCGTGTCCAACTCACGTTTGGTTGGAAAACTGCTAAGATCAATTTCAAAGAAGTACAGTATGAAAGTGGTCGCCATTGAAGAATCCAAAGATACTGACAATCTCAACTTTGATGAGTTGGTAGGATCGCTAAAAARATACGAAATGGAACACGTAAGTCCCAACTCGAAAGAGACAAATGTTGCTCTCACATCTGATGTTAACTCAAAAGATGAAGATGAAGATACTAACTGGAGAGAGCTTTTTGATAAATTTGAAAGAACCACACTTGGAGAGGAAGACGTATTTCTCATGACTCAGAAATTCAACCGTTACTTAAGAAGAAAGAACAACCTTGGAGGGAAAACATCAAAGTCCAAGATGGAAACACCACCTCCGAAGTCTTCCGGAAGAAAGCTGTCAAATGTTGAACCCTCGTCCTCYGAATCTAAGAGCTCAAATACTCCCAAACCGCTGAGTGAAATTCAATGCCATGAATGTAAAGGATGGGGAKATTATAAAAACGAGTGTGRGAACACATTGAGAAAGAAGAACCTTATTGCACAGCAATTTGACGAAGACGGAAGTGATTCTGACTCTTCTAAGTCAGTACCAGCATTATTTGCCAATGTTGCTTGTGATGACGACATTCGTATTATCAACATCACTTCCAACACCATCTGTCTGAATGCTGAAATTGATAATTCTCTCGACGAATATGACAATCTGCGTGAGGAGTACGATATACTCTTTGCAAATTGGGGAAATCAGGTTCTGAAAGTGAAGACACTCATGATCAAATTAGAGAAGCTTACCGATGAAAAAGATAATCAAATTAACATAATCACCCGATTGGAAACCTCTCTCTCAAGAAAAGATTCCGAACTAGAGCGAGTAAGTGCTGAACTGAAGAAGGTACAAGATACTCTTCTTAATCTCAACAAAGGAAGGATGAAACTCGATGAAATTCTGAAAATGTCGCTTCCGGAAACGTCAAGACACGGGATTGGTTTCGATCCACAATCTCAGCAACCACAAGATAGTCCAACTCTAAACACCACCAAGCGACAAAAGAAGAGAAGAAGGCAGTATATTTGCCATCATTGTGGTGAACCTGGCCACATACGCCCCTTTTGTTGGAGAAGAACAGGGAAGAAAAGTCAGTTTCAGAGAATTAGCAATGGTGTTAGGACTCATGACAGAACTGGGGTTTCCGTCACCAAAGGCAACACCAAGACCAGACAAGTCTGGGTCAYAAAGGGCGAGGTCAAGTGTAACATGATRTATACATCTCTGAATTCTCATGTTCCAGGAGCATGGTACTTCGATAGTGGTTGCTCCAAACACATGACAGGCTCGGAAGATCTACTTTCCAACATTGTCAAGTTTCAAGGAGGAAAGGTGAAGTATGGTGGAGGTGAAAATGGTCAAATCATTGGCCAAGGAACTCTTCATGTCCCTGGTATTGCAAAGRTTGAGAATGTGTTGCTAGTGGAAGGTTTAACGGCGAACTTGATAAGCATAAGCCAACTATGCGATGGTGGTTTTAATGTCAAGTTCACCCGTGAAAAATGTGAAGTTTATGATGAAGGCAATGCACGTATCCTCACTGGTCAGAGGACCTCTGACAATTGTTACCAAATAATTGGTGATGTGTTTTGCAGGTTCAAGATTGTGAAAAGTTTGATCAAGGATAAAGCTGCTGTTGCAGGAGGTGACGGGTCTGGTGACATGTCACCGAACCCAACACCAACTCAGGTTCTCGTGTTTGCTTCTTATTCTGACGTCTCTTGATTTTTTTTTGAGGATGTAGTTATTTGATTGTTTCAGTGGCGTTGTGATCGGCTGTGCTGGGCAGGTAATATGAGATTGATATGAATTTTGGATTTGTCACTTTGTACGCTTTTTATACGGCTTTGGTGATGGTTCAATTTGCCAACTAAAATTCGATTTTTCTATGTTTATACGTGGATTGGATAGTGAAAATCATGGGCGGTTTAGTCTGAAATCGTGTATCTTATTTAGAAATGGAGTTTCCTTTCTCTCAATTTTACTGCCTACGGCACTCGTTTTGTTTTGTGGTTGTTTCCAATCTCTTGCAGAATGTCGAATTCACCATCACCAAGCAAAGCTCCGAAAAAAAAAAAACACTGCATCTGGATGAAAAGAAAAATCCACCCAAAGTCCAAGACGAAAAGTTCTAAAACTGCCCAGAAATTTCATGATGGTTTCTGGTGACATGTCACCGAAACCAACCATTGCCCAGTGCCGAACCAATTCCTTTCCCCAGCTCCAATTCTGACAATGTTCCATCTGCCAGTGCACCCGATGTCTGCAGCTGCCTCCGACCACTCTGCTAGCTCTGATGAAGCTCCGTCTCAAGCCGTCGAGATTGAAGACATGGAACCAATCTCCACGAGATTCTTGACGAGTGAAGCTAAGGAGCTATTCTTGGGATTTCAGAACTGAGGCATGATTGGTGAGCGCCGGATCCTCGTTGATATTTTCATGAAGCAGAATCTGACTACCTTCTTAGGCACCGTGACGCCTCTTTGAACTGGTGTCATGTCTGGTGATTTTTTCTGGTGTTCCAACATCAGTTCCAATATGGTCCAGTTTTTGGTTCCGATGGTGCAAGCACAGTTCCAGACGCTTTGGGACTCATTTTTTGAGGTCCTTTTGCTTTCAGAACAAAAAGGGGGAGAAGATACCAATGTAGAAGACGCGGGAGCGGCTGGTTCGTTTTTGCACAAGAAAGAGAACTCGTACTTCTAGTTCGATCTTATTAAGGGGGAGATTCAATTAAGGGGGAGTTTTAATTTAGGGGAGTTTTTTAGTCCATTGGTTTTTTATTGCGCGTCTAGGTTATTTTGTCCAAAAAGGCAAAAGGGGGAGATTGTTGGGAAATTTAATTATAGGAATTTCCTTATTTTTCTTTTGTAGTTATTTGCCTTTCTTGGGTACAAAATATATTAGGACACAAAGTATTTTAGGACTCTAGATTTCTTTCCTAGTTGGAGTGTAGGACTTTATTTTAGTTTACTAAGTACTTATCTAACTTGTTTAACAAGACTAGGAGTCTTGTTTATTATAAAGAGAAGGACGCAGCAATAAGAACTTGAGAAAAGAGAGGACGTAAGTTTTTTTTGAAGAAAATTACGGACGCACGCTGCATTCAAGAGAAGATGTTTGCTCCTGTAACTCGCATTAAATCGATGGTAAAGTTTGTTTTCTTGTCAACTAACTGTTCTCTTTTCCGAGAGATCAAGAGTTATTCAACGTTGCGTAACCAACGGAGGAGAATATATCTTACGGCAACAAGTATTTTCGTATCGAGTTTGATACAATTGTTTTCATATATTACTTAGTATTTTATAATTGATCTTTGAACGATAAATAATATAGTTTTCGGGTTTGTATACCCAAGTCCGTAAGAACGTTTTCTTACGGGCTAAAAGTTTATCTCTGTGTTTAAGTTATCCGCTGCYTTTGTTTATTTTTTATCTGTTTTTAAAATTGTTCAGTAAACTGATGTTGGAACTGGTGTTATATCACCGGTCACAACATCTGCTTTCTGCATAAGAAATTTTATTTTCTTTAAAATTAGTGAACTACAAAACAACACAATCATATTCACAAAACAAATCAACCAAACAATACAAAGCAATCATGGAATCTCACACAATAACATCTCATTAATATCACAATGCAGCAACTAAATTGGTTGTTGTTCCAAAAGTCACAGAGCATGAAATAAAACGAAAGAGGAAACGAAGATAATTAGAACTCACACAACATTGGTTGCTATTAAGAAAACAGTAATCAAGATTAATTCCATATGAGAGAGGTTGTCAGAGCTTTTGCAGTCTATTTCTTCGTGCAATTGTTTTTACACTCTCCTCAGAACTGAAGTTTTAAAATACGGATTATAATTTCCTCTCACGAGTGATATTTCTTCTTATATTTTTTTGAGAAAAAAGAGAAGTGAATATATTTAGTATCTTATTATGGCAGCTTTTATGCACTCATATTTCAGGCTTTAATATGATTTCCGTGATTGTAATTTATGCGTTCATATTTAATACGACTTCTTCTCACTTGCTATATTAAATGTAATGCACTGAATTTGGGTATTTCAGACACTTAAAAGGAGTTAAAAAGGATAACATGAGTTTTCAAAAAACTAAACCCAAATCCCACAAATTTGAGCTTCATATTTTAGCATATGCATAAATTTTTTAAGAAAGTAAAAGGTTACAAGTATAGAAAATTTAAAAAGCACACAGATTTAAAAAGAATAAGCTAAAAACTAAAAGTGAAAATCTAATAGACACAAATTCAAAAAATTTAAAACTAAATCATAATCAATTCGAAAACTCTAATCGGAAACACTAATCGACAACAATAGTCGAAAAACCAATGCATTATTATTTCGGATTCAATTTGAGACTCTAATCGGACACACTAATCGAAAACCATTATCGAATAAATGATGCATTATTTTTTCTAATTTAACGTAAGATAACACTTAATCAAGAAACAAAACGAAAGGAAACTGGACAAAAAAAAAAACACATACCAGAAAATCATCCTTCCATCCTCAAGGTGAAGATGGTGCTCATGAATGTATGAAATCTGCCAAAAACAAAGTGTCTCATTCCAAAATAGACCTGGAAAATACCAAAAACAATAATTATATTATAAAAACAAAATTAAAATAAAATATATTGGCACACCAAATATGAAATACAATCCTCAATCACACTCAAAATAACATATATTTGATAGACTAAACAATCCTGACATACCAACCGAAAATAGCAGAATAATACTAAAAAAATATTCAAATGAGATAGTAAAAATAAATAAGCATATTAAAACAGACCATTATTCACTATAACACTAGCATATATATAACAAGTCTCGTATGTCTTTTAAAAACACAAATAGCATATATATAATAAGTCTCGTATCTCTTTTAAAAACACAAATACCACTGTTTTGTGTGCACTTTTATATAAAATACACATCAGGGAGGTATTTGTGATCTTTAAAGATAGTAAAATTTTTATAATTAAGATAAAAGCCTCGGGTAGTTTTTTTTTTTTTTTTTTTTTTTTTTTTTTGCGTGTGTGAGTATATATATATAATATATATTACTCGCCACATTGCCTCCATAGCTCAAGGTCGCAAAATAAGTAAAAATCTAAGCAAACTTTCATGTGGACGGTAGTAATTAATGTAAATCGTAAAATCTCCTAATTTCCATTTCCACTCCTATATATTATTGGAGCAAGTCTTCTGTGTGACGGCCACATGGATCATTTATCATGTGACGGAGTTCTATACCTATTCAAACCCGGATTTGATCCACCAAACAGGGTCGGATTAGACAGATTTATTGGGTTTGGGGCTCCGTTACATGACAGAAGACCCGTGTGACCGTCACATTTGAGTCTTTGCCATATTATTGACAGTGACTATCAACAATCGGTTCAAAATCTACATCTCCGTTCAACATGCTTACTCACATTATTACATACTCGGATCGCACTCAAACCATGACCCACGCCTTGTAAGAATCTTGTGCCCTCAAAACAACTTCTCACAATTCATGCCCTCTTTGTATTTTAACCACGCAAAAGCTGTTTAAAATAAAAATAAAATAAAATTTTGATACTACACACACATTTCTTATAATCTTACAAAAATGATTGGAATATAAAGGCAGACAGCACCGTTTAAAGTAATAATTACAAAACTCACCCTTCAAGTTTTGGGTATTTACAGAAAAACCCATAAACGACTGATTAAAAAAAAAAAGAGCCATTGACAGTCATCACAATGTTATATTTACCCACTTAAATTTTAGACCCAACAAAAAAGTTTTGTGCTGTTGTTTGTTTTATAGTTATGGAACTTTCTTTTTGCCAATTACTCGAAACTTCAAGGGTAGATTTTATAATTATCCCTTATTTACCAGGACATGTCGATAGTTACTCAGGCGAATTCGCAGTACTGAGTAATTAATACGCACCCAAGAAAATCACGATATGCACTTAAACATTTGTACAAAATAATTCATTAAAAGTATTGTGGATAAACCACAATTACACATGAAAAACTAAAAAGATCGATCAAAGTCCACATATCGTGCAACCTGTTACGAGGAGCAAGAGATATTCTGTCCACATCTTTTTCATTTCTCTTCTCAGTTCCGCGTCAAGAACTATAGTGCACAAAAACTAATAATAATTGCGAAATAGAAAAAACTTCGATAATTGTATGAACGGGGTTAAACAAACAACTCTCACATTTTAACCAAGCATCTTATATCAATTAAAACAGCAAGCAAAGTTCAAAATTACATTCTGGTCCACTGGTTTTCAATTTTAAAAAATTAGTCTGATTATTGCCAATTAAATTATAATTCAATAAATTCACACATATCCACATCCATTGCATTCACTCACATGAAAATATGCAATCTGTAGTCCCCAAATTCAGATTCCAAGAAAATAAACAGAAAGCTAAATTCAAGATTTTATTTAGCAAGAAATTGTTACCCACCTCAAATTATCTTCTATGCTTGATTCAATCCACTTCTAACAGCAACCAATCCATATCTTACCATATCAGAATAGTGTCAAAAGAACCTCAAATGCATATCATACCATGTGAAGAAAAAAATAATTATTAATAAACAAAAAAGATTTTTGAGACATTGCAAATTATACAGACCAAGAAAAACTCAATTCTGCATAGAAATGTAAGTCAGTTATCAAACAAATCACAACTTCCAGGTTTCAGATCCTAAAGGGGCCTTGCATTCACTATTAGTAAGACGTAATCAATTATTCAATCTCTATAAAAAGCGGAATCTATCAAAGTACAGTTCGCAATTAAAAACTGAAAGTCTGAACAGAGAATAGTTCCAATATTGGAAAAAAAAATAGTAAAACCAAAAACTTGCAAACATAGAAAAAAAAAGGGACAAAAGTGAAAGCCTAATGATAGGATCATCATTTGGAGGGCAGAACAAAGAACATGCAGAGATCTAGATCCGGGTTTAAAACTTAGAACCAGGTTGTTATTCTGCAAAGAGTAAAATGCCAATTATTGTTGCCGATGGAAGAAAAAAATGCAAACAAATGAATCGAGTTATAGTTCTATCTCACAAATCAAAAATCACTTTGAAAATGAAAGACGTTTATTAGTTCACATTTACAAAGTATTAGCATCTGTAGATAAAATATAATCAGTCTATAAATGAATTGACATATATCATTATTTAACTAAAACTGCAAAATTCTAGATAAAAGTGAAAAACGAAGCTATCTCAGGGCTCAATGAAGTGAACATAGGGCTGAAAATTCGGGCTAATTGGACATAACAAAAATTGAACACATATTTTGTTCGATAAAGTTAGAGAATCTCAGCCTGAGCTCAACCATATTAGTGAATTTTTAATTTTAATTCGGAAGTATAATGTCATATCAAACTATTCGATTTAGATTTTTATGTTCGTTTCGGATAAAGCTCATTCAAGCTTGCTAGTTTCGGTAAAATAATCGAACCAAACTCGAGCACAACTATGTAAGTTTGATAATATTAAATAAATTCAACTCTCAATCAATTCCAAACTCATGTTTTTTCAAAAAAAAAAAGTACCTAATTCTCAGTGCACTGAATTAAATTCAACACATTCAACATAATGATAAATCAAGAATTGACATTTATCACAGAGATACAGAGAAAAGATAACTAAGTTTAATGAAAATCCAAACAGTATAAATCCATATACATCCACACAGTCTGGGCCAAAAGTTTTTCAAAAAAAAAAATCTCTATACAAAAAAGTTAATGGGTTTAAGACTGGAGTTTTATAAACGTTAAAATATGAATTATATTTTCAGACAATGGATCAAAATGATCACTCTGCGAAGCAATTTCAAATATTCTAACAAAACTGTCTCCAACTGCTCTTCTCTTTCAAGAATTTTTTTTGATCTCACGTGTTATTCCATCTAAACCAGGGATGGTACAGTAAACTCAGCGAAGTGTTAAGAATCATTTGACTATACCTCAGCAGACATATCAAGATTCACAGAGTCGGATGCTTTTGGGTTTCTAAAAGGGCGAATTTCAGTTTCCCGACCACGCCAAATCGGGAATTTCAATGAAGCCTCCCGAGAAAAAGGTAGAGCTAAACATATTTTCAAGGAAACGAAAGAGATCAACAAGACAAAAGGGAAAAATAGAATAAATTATAAATTAAAAATTACCAGAAAACGTCGAGGGGTCCGACAACGGAGTAAAACAACTTGTTTCTATTACTTGCCCGAAGAAGAAGAACCAATCATATTCTATAGCCAATTAATTTCTATGAACTGAGAAAAAAAATACCTGTTGAATGGTCTCGACATTCAGAGGCACCCTAAAATCCATGAACATTCCGAAGGCTTTGTGCGCCCATGTTATATTATGTCATATGAAAGCAGGGCATAAATAGAAACAGCTCAAGAGTGGCATCAACATAATGGGCACCTTTAATTACAAAATAATAACCACAAAGTTGCAAAGTTAAAATTTTAACGCATCATACTGCAATCCAAGGATAAGTATTTCTTTTTTTAAATCGAATGATAAGATAACAAAATAAGCTGCGAGAATAACGTGAAATGTGAGGAAAGAATATCATCGCAAACAAACAGACAGACTTTATCTCAATATAAGAAACACAAATCTCGAGAAAATACATTCACAATTAAATATATGTAGACGCTAAAGATGCAAAATTGACGGAAGAACTTAGTAATTAGATATATACGAAATAGAGCTTTTATTAACCAGAAGCAGTCTTAGATTTTGCTAAAATCTAACGATAAGAATAACCAATTACAGCTAGCTAATGTTTACATTAAATTTTACTATGTGAGGAAACAAAATTGCCTCATATACACAGGTAATGATTTCAATACCAAATTAAAAAATTAAAACCAAATTGATCACTGATGCCACATTCCACATTAAACAGATTGATTTGGGTAAAAAAAAAACTGACGAAGAACAGAACTTAGTCATCACAATTACACAAAATAGAGCTTTCATCAACGCAATAGTGTCCACATATGATCATCAAAAATTGAACAAGACAGAAAAAACAACTAACTGAGAATAGGAGAAAACGTAGTTCTCGGGGCGGCAATCAACGCCAACATTATAACTATGGCAAACCTTGAGGTGGTATTATTGATTATGATTATATATATTTTTAATTTAGCTGAATTTAACCTGTAATTTTCTAATTATTCTGACAAACAAATTTACACACCTGCACAGTGTGTTGCAAGAGTTTGCGCCCTTCCGTGAAACACCACCATTTTCACATTATATAATTGTAAAAATAAAAACCATAAATCGGTTCAAATTCAGATTAGAATACAAGTACAATATAATTACATACCTGCCTTAATCACTTGAAGAGGCACAAGAGCACATCACGACAAGTATGAAGACCAAACTCCATATTAAGGTTGGCCCTTACAATTTACTGACATTTAGAGTAATTATGAAGATTTCATAAATCAACAACTTGAGTAAAAAACATAACAAGAGAAAAGGATATGATAAACTGAAATATATATGCTGACCATTGTTGTATCATCCTCTTTGGGAATCAACTGTTCATAATCAGAATCAATTAGCACAGATCAAAGGTTAAAACAACAAGAAATGCTCGAAATCATATTTTGTTTTCTCTATTGTAAAAATAAATGATTGGAAAACAAGGGGCCTGAAATTGAATTGCTAATATTCTGTGTGAGAATCTAAGGGAAGAGTTACGCCCTTATTTCCGCACTTCACGCAATCACCCTACACCATTTCGAAACAAAATTTCTAACAAAGAACATAAAATTGATTTTTAAAACCTGAAATTAGAAAAGAAACAGAAAAGGAAAAATCATTTAAAATGTCGATGAGATTAGATTTTCTCACATGGGTGAGCTAATGAAGTCTTCGCATGAGAAAATTCCCCCAAAATAGGTTGGGAATTTAGAAGAAGAGAATCTCCCAAGGTTTTGGCGGAGGAGTTTCACGGATCAAAAACCCTAAAACATCCGGATGGCATTTTATTCCTGTCGGACAATAGTAAAGCGACCCTAAAGCATCCGGAGTCAATAGAAAGCCACGTGTCAATTTTAGAAGGAGCTACAGTAAAACCCAATGTTTGCTTATATTATATGGTATATATATATATATACTAGCGGATGACCCGCGCTATGCTGCGGCCGTTTGCAACCATACAATTGAACGATTGAATTTTAGGACTAACACTTCACTAGTGCAGCAGAGACATTCTAGAACGTACAAAACAGGCAATCCAGATGGTATTCTGCTGCGTTCTATATACATCTGTTTAACCGTTCTAGAATGTGTTAGATATTCTAGAACGGTTATTTTACCCGTCAAAAAAGTTTTATACCCGTTCTTGAAGGTCATATTTGGTTTCCAGAAAGTAATTTTTACTACCCGTTCTAGAATAAACTTTCTAGAACGGGTATTTAATGAATACGTTCTGGAAAGTTTTTATTTTAGAACGGGTATTTGAAAAATACGTTCTGTACTTGTGGATATTGGAAATTACTTTCTGTAAAGTCTATATTCTAGAACGGGCAATTAAAAATACTTTCTGGAAGTCAATATTATAGAACGGGTAATTAGAAATACCTTCTGGAAATTATGCTAGAACGGGTATGTAAAAAATACGTTCTGGAAAGAATATATTCTAGAACTGATTTTAGAAAAGTACCTTCTGGAAAATCTCTTATTCAGAACAACTTACAAAGCCATTTTTATATTTGGTTTGACCTAAATTGTTATAGCTCCAAACTCGATACATAAACAATAAAACAAAATTAAACAATAAACCCATTAATCCATTCACCAACCACAAGTCAAAATTCAAAATTACACCCATCACCAAAATGTAACACAAGTCATCAACCATCAAAAGTACACTACAATTCGTTAAAATTCACCACACCAAAAGTTATCAACCATCACCATTCAACATCAAAAGTACATCAAAAGAGTTTAGCATCTATATTGCTAACATTCTAATAATAGATACTATCAAATGACCTCTAGAAAACGTCAATAAATGACCTCAAGAAAACACTCGGCCCAACGTCGACGTACATCATCAATGTCAACTTTCGAATAAGGCTCTTTCATATTGAGTGCCTTTCATATTGAGTGCCTGTATGTGAAAACGCACTATAAGACTTTAAAAAAAAACTGAATCAAGAATGCCAAATAAATTGGATCGATCTTCCAAGTTGACATCAACACAACACAAAATACTGTGAAAATATTTTTAATAATGGTATCAAATTTTACGAATAAATATTCAAAATACTATTAATAATGATAATACAAATGACTTTGTAATTACCTTTTGGAATGAGTTATAAATATCTAATTTTATGATCTCCAGCATATGCCTCATAATAAAAAACCCGCATGCATTGGTCGCATTTCCCTTTTGTTTGCAACACTTTAAAGAAAAAAAAAAAAGATTATAACAACAAACATTCAATGCTTTATATTTAACAATAGAACATCAATTCAAATTAATAATTGAAAAAACACAATAAAAGTACCTTCGGATAAATACAGTAAGGCTTCTTTAATTGGTAGGTGTGCGTCCCCTTCATAACTTGGAATACCTCGTATGCTCTACATCACATTACATTGCTCACCTCTTAATCGAAATAATAAAAAATCTCGATTAACTAGCCAAGTTGTTAAAGTAACTACAGTAATTATCATACAAATTAAATTATATAAAACATACGAGATAATTTTTTTCTTTGCCTCTTTTACATAGAATATAGTGACTCTAAACTCTAATTAATACGTTAGATGGTTTGATAGTAGACATGTTATCTAAGAAAAACAAAAATATTTAGAGCAAGAGATGGAGCTAAATATTCAATTTTATCTATATTTTCATTTTTTGGTCAAGCACTGTTTCATTCCCAATGGATGGGCAAAAAATGACACATCCAATAATGTTCTAGTATTGCAGTCAGAATATATGAAGCATGCCGATATTAAGTGCAATCATTCATGCACTACAGCCAACATAATTAACAACTCAGGTTTTATATTCATAAATGTACATATATGTAATTTGAATAATATAAACATCATTACCATTAAAAAGAATCATTGAACCAAAAACAAAAAGGGACAACCCAAAGTCATGTTCAAAACATCTTATTTGCTTCAATTTATTATAAAACTTTGACCAAGAAATCTACTTAATTTTCAAAAACATACGTATTATTTAATTAATTATTATGATTATTACTATTGTTGTTGTTGTTATTGTTGTTATTATTATTATTATTATTATTCCTGTTATTATTTTTATTATTCTTATTATTGCTGTTATTATTATTATTATTATTATTATTGTTGTTGTTGTTGTTGTTGTTATTATTACTGTTATTATTAATATTATTTTTAGTCTTATTATTATTATTATTATTATTATTCCTGTTATTATTATTTTTATTATTCTTATTATTGCTGTTATTATTATTATTATTATCATTATTATTATTATTGTTATTGTTATTATTATTATTATTGCTATTATTACTATTATTATTATTGTTATTGTTGTTGTTGTTATTATTGTTATTCTTCCTATTATTGCTGTTATTATTATTATTATTATTATTATTATTATTGTTGTTGTTGTTGTTATTATTATTATTATTATTACTAAGTGACATTTTTTTGATGGAATGTACATGAAAGGTCCAGTTGCTTCAAATTATACGGATATCCAAATTTCTTATGTAGTTTTTGTAATTATCTCTACTAGAACCATACTAATCACTCATCCAAGAAATTAAGACTTCTAGCAACAACAGATGTTCAAGAACAAGCTAACTCTGTGCATTCACTAATATGCTTTTAGTTTTCATGCATTAAAATTAACCCAAGTGTTCATTACTTTCTCAACCTATAAAAAAAAACCGAAAAAAAATGTTGCATCAACAAAAGGCAAAATAACAAAAAATGGAGCATCATTCCATAGGTTTCATTTAACATAGATTTATCTTATCAATCAAATCTTGGGTATGAGTTACACAATATGATAAAGTTTGGTCAAATTGCTAAGTAACAAAGTCAGGTTTCTAAATTTAAACTATTCTCATTAATAAGAAAGCAATTACATAGTAGCAAAAGCCAGACAAAGATACCATAAACATAATTCAATATAGTGGAAATTTGCTTCTTAGACAATGTTGAACACAAGTCGTCACACTAGCACCAATGGATGAGACGAGGCTCTATTGGAAAATATAATACATGAAAATGAATAATGCAAATAACGAACAAATTCAATAATCAACATGATAAGAGTTAGCAAAGTAGTGAAACCAATATATAACACTAACCGAATCAGAATTAAAATCTTGCGCTTCGAGGATGACTTTGAACTAGACTGACTGCTTCTTGGTTGGTAAGATGCTCCCAAAGACCATTAGATGTGAACATAAATCAGAAGCTGACCATGGAGTAAAATCTGCTGAAAAGTGTTAGTAAATTAACTGAATCTGCTATCAGTGAATAAGTTGTAAAAATAATAATAATAATAATAATAATAATAATAATAATAATAATAATAATAATAATTTGGGCAGAACCAGAAGCATAAGTTGGAATTTCAACATGACTTGTTTTATTTATTTTTAGTCTAAAGCTAACAATCACTTTTTTCATCCCAACCCTTTTTACATTTGTTTATAATGATTAGAAGTTTCAGAGGAACACAAGGGATATGTTGATGAGGACACTGAAACTCAGACCACAACTTTACCTAATTTCACGAATGTCGAACCGAAAGAGTCTAATTCCGAGGAAGATGTTATATCCGAGCTCAACAATGAAATTCATGATCAACCATGCACTTTAAAAGGTTTGCTCCAATTTATATGGGGTTAGTGATAATGTTGTTTGGATTGTTGGGGGTGGAGCAGATTAGGAGGCAATCGACAATAGAACTTAAAAATAGTCTTGAGATTCTATATTATTAAAATAAATATCACAATACAGTATTTTTCAGAATTGGGAAAAACTTACCCTCAAATTATGAATCACGAACTCTGCTGAAGATGAATATATGTTGGAGGGATGCTGGCAGGAGGTTTTGGCCGGCAACGTAGTGGCGGGCGACGTGGTGGCAGGCAATTTGTTATGGGTGACGGGAGAGAGGGGGAAAGGATAATGTTCTTGTGGATGGACAGTGAAATTGGTATGTGGGAGGTGATTGTGGCAGAAGATTTTGGGTGGTGGTGGCGGGCGATATGGTGGCGAGAGATGGGTTTGGGCGACGGGAGAGACGGGGGAGGGAGATAAGGTTTTGTGTTGTGTGGAACAAAAAAAACCAGAAGGATAATAATTAAATTAAAGTGGGCAATATTTAAAACGAATAAAAAATTATAAGATCTGGAAAGTTTTACCAGAAGGTAGTTTAAATTATACCTTCTGAATAATTTGATAATCAGATGGTACTTAAAATATACGTTCTGAAGAGTAGATATTCGAGAACGGGTTTTAAATATACCTTCTAAATATGGGCAGTCTCCGATTTTTCAGAACATACATTTTAAGATCCGTTCTAGGATTATGACTTTATTTACAAAAATGCCACCGGGCAGACATTCTAGAAGGTATCCGAAACAACCGTTCTAGAATGTCTGTTCTAGAATGTGTTCTTTGTACTAGTGCTTGTAGGATAAGACAAATATATTTGAGAAATAAGCCAATAATGATAATAATTTCAATATGCGCTTAAGTCCAAAAAAGGCCAGGTTTCACCCCATTATCCACAAATTGAGAAAACTTAGATAACATCATCACAGCCTTAAAAGAGAGAAAGGAATAAGATGATGAGAGTGCTTGGAATCGTCAAATATACCAGATATCCAAGATGTTCAAAGTTGTCCATGGATAAAAACTGGGAAAAAGAATAACTCAACACTTAAATGAAAGTAAAGGAGAGTGAATAAAAAATATTCATCAATAATAACATATTAAAGATTCAGGGACCGTGAATCTAATTAAAGAAACCAAATACAAATGCATTAAGAATAAGCCCAAAAAAAATTACATACCACAGTTTCATCAACTTCCCCTTCTTAAACATCTGCCAAGAGGGAAGGAATATTGCTTAGGTGTTTTTGCTGATAAGAGAGCTGATGAGCCTCTTCATCAGCTTGAGACGGCATAAACCTACGACTGTTACTGGGAACCAACTGCAATAGGTAACCCAAACTTATTTGCAATGATAATATAGTAAAAAACTATATACAGACAATCCTAGAGTACAGTTAAAATGACATGAAAATGCTAATGGCAGCAACCTCAGGCATTCGTTGTGATATTCAATTAATGTATAATTCTTTCAAGTAATGAGACAAATATGTCAGCCATACTAAGAAGATTTCCTACATATGATCCCAACTTGGCCGAAATTCAGATAGAAATATCTTCATTTACCCACATATAAAAATAAATCCAGATATATCTTTTCATACATACGCTGTAAAATAATATCCTCAGAATATGACTTTCGGTTGCTTGAATTAAGCTAAATTTCTATGTATTTCAATCCAAACTTCAAATCTCACTCCCCTAAAATACTCAAATAACTTGACAATTTAGCAAATTCATTACCTGTAACAGCGAGAGCACGGATAAAAACCCACCAAAAGCTGACGTGGATGGCCAAACATCAGCGACGGCAGCAGAATCCTTATGCCCCTTCGCAGCAACCTCTTATAACTCTGAAAATCCCAAAAATATTTAATTATGAAGCATACACAGACATATATATAACGAATTGAAAACACTCCTTAGAAACTAAATACAACATAGTCAATAATCTGACCACATTTTCATGTACAAATAACATGCATAAAAATATTTGAAAATGTAAGGGAGAACTGGTTCACATAATTTATATGAAAGTAATCGATGCTCGAAAGGGGTGCAGATATGCAAAATCAGTTTTACTTGTTGTGATTTGAATTCTGAAATAATATTTCTCATCCTGAAAAAGCCATTAGTGACTAATTATTTTTTAGTACCCAACAACGTCACTATTACCCAATAACATTTTTTGCGGTCTCCTCCTTCCTCTTGAATTCTTCTTTTTCGATCAACCTTTTTTTGGTCTTTGAATCTCCCAGTCTTCCTCTTTTCGTTGCAGCTTCTGAGCCTCTTCTACCAGTCATTTGATTCTCTTTTTCGATTTTACCAATTTCTTCTCTCTCCTTCCGAGCTTGTTCCTGTGATATGATGGTATATAATATATATAAAAGAGACAATGTGGATGGGATAGCAGCAATATATTGAAAACTTTTTTTTCTACATACCTATAGCTTTTCAAAAGCCTTAGCTTGTGATAAAATTCAATAAACGCATTCTTAAGCTGTCCTTTGGCTTTCCTCAGATTATCCTTAGTGAACTTAAGGTCTACTTGGTTAGCATAATTGAAAAATCCTTTAATTGCCGACTGAGGCATTTCAGGTACGGTGTTAAACGTCAAACATTGAAGTATCTTTTAAAGTGCCATTTCATTCGTCTTTTTTACTTGATTATCATTTGGATTTTCCGGTTTCATCTCCCACCCTTCATTATCATCAACTGATTCATCTAACGGCCCCGACTTGATCGAATATTCTTCATCTATAACTTCCATTCGAACTCTTTCTGCATAAATAAATAAGAAGATTTTGTTACTTTTGTGTTGATAATTTTTTCCTCTATTAAATGATATTATTAATAGTATAAAAAACACCGTAGAGAATTATTTTATTTCAAAATGCAAATATTTAAGAAAATTCTTAGTAAACTGTATTTATCCATTTCCACCTTTTTTTTTAACTCAAGCCACTCACAAATTTTACTTTTCAGTCAGTTGCATATATCTAACTCCCAGTCATACCCAATCATTATTTTAATATTTCTATATCGCATCACATTCTTTTAAAAATCCTTTTTTTTTCCTGATATATATGTGTATATATATATATATATACATAAATATATATATCCAACTTTGTTTTTATTTCTAGCAGAAATAAAATTTCAAAAATGAAAATATATTGCTCGCTACATAAATTGCAATTTTGGTCCTATATTTTATGTTTGAGCAACAATAATTTAGCAAAAATCAGGACTTGCATAAAATTCAGTAATTTGTCAAATAGAAAAAAAAATCTAGAAGAATCCACATGATATTTACATCTGAATATATTTCCCTGAGTTTGTTTTTTTTTTGGAGAAACAAAAATGAAAATTACTAATTAAAAATAAATAAATTAGCAAAATCATCACTAAGCAGCTTTTAATGAAAAATAAGCACTTACTGCCGCCTCTGGTTGCAGCTAACGGAGTAGTAGAAGCTAAAGCCACAGTAGAAACTGCAACATCAGAATCCAGCTTATTACTCTCCACCTCCAAGCTATTACTGCTGGACCCTTTTGGATTCTCAAACTTGACCTGAAAAGCAATCAATGCCTCCATCTTCTTATTCAACACGCCAGCCTCCGTAAGAAATCCAACGTGAAATGACAACCTTTGAATACTACAAACAAACAAAGTAAATAGAAAAACCCATCTATAACAAACTTTTTTTAATAGCAAAAGCTCGTTAATTATCATAATGTGAGCTAAAATACAATTAATTAGGAGAATGAAATAATAAAAACTCCAAAACTATCAGAGATCAAACTTCTACCAATAAAACAAAAAAATAAGACACAATAAAAACCCAGGCCGCTGTTATTCACCAAATCAATGGAGTCACAAGGAAGTATAATGCTCAATGTATGTCTAATTCTTTGATTTCAATAGCAGAACTATTAAAAGTACAAATTGCTTGAGATTATCAATATCTTAAGAACATTGCATCAATAACTGCAACAATCAACATGATATTAATGTGAATTTTGCGCAAAGACCAAAACAGTAGACTGCGGATTACACTTACAAACCAAAAGAACATTTGATCATATAATCGAGCAACAATGTCCTCTGACCAAGATTAACCTCTAATCCTTCTAGAGAGAGCATAACATTTAGAAAAACAGAAACTTCTTTAATACATTAAATTTACTAATAAAAGAACCAACTCAAGTTTCCAACATTGTTAAGCTGGTGGCAAGCCCATTCAACTTATACAAAACAGTGATTCTCTTAATGACGGACAACCCAAACTTCATGCTACTTAATGACCATGTAAGATCACGAATGAGTTAAAAATGAAACAAACTCTCCAATTATCTATTTATATCATCCCCAGGTAAGCACCAATATCAAAATCAAGAGTATCCGGTAAAACATTAAGCAGCCATTGATTACCAAAAGCTTTCTAAAATAGCAGAAATCATATAAAATTAGGGTTAATTACCCTTGATATAGATGGCCAAGGCTCCAAGAAATTGCATCCTTCAATCCAACAAATCCCAGAAGCCACAGTCACTGATTGATCATCCGCCAGAGATAAAATCACCGTCCAACTTTATCGTACTGAAAAATAATAAGAAATTTATATTTGATTAACACAGAGAAGACATCTGATTAAAATCGAAAAGAAAGCTTCACCTAATGTTTGTTTCTCTACAAATCTGCTAAAAAGAAAGAAAACACAGAGAGAAGGTGAGAAGCAGCAGAAATGAAAATTTGAGAAGCTCTGCAAAAAAAATTAGAAAAGTAGAAATGAGAGAAAAAGAAGCAGAAAATTAAAACGCAGAAATCCAGAAGAAGAAAAATCGGAAGAGTGAGGCGGAGAAAATTTGAGAAGCCCCTCCAAAAAATTCCATCTTGCGTTGCTGGAAGCTCGTGAAAATATTTGGAGAACTGGAGTGCCAAGGTTTGTGGACATCTATCTACACACGTGAGCCAAAGAAAAAGAAAGGAAAGAAAGATATGGGCTATCATCTGCACACGAGTGAAATTAGAAACCAAAAAAAAAACAAATGAGAAAATGACAAATGTCGCTGCCGCCTGAACGATGCTCTTCATCTTTATTATATATACTTAGTTTGAATACTCGCGTTTCGGGCTTATCAAAAAAGTTCATAAAATATTAACTTTAAAAGTGAATTATTAATATAACAAAAAAATAAGTTCACTTTAAATATTAGAAACTTCTTTATATAATACGTTAAATGTGTTATTCGAAATGATAGCATCATCGTTGCAATATAGAATTTCCAATCTTCGTGTCATGACGATCGTGATCCTTATTATATACTTGAAAATGTATTTGATAGATCTTTATTGCATCATTATACGTGGCAGAGTTTGGTACTTTATCAGTTTGGTACTTTATCAGTTGGGACCGTGACAAACGACATGTCATTTGTCTAAAATGACACTATTCTTAATTGGTGAACTTACAAAAACTCTTCTCCTTTACATTGTGCATCTCTTATCATCAAACCGTGATCCTTTATTGCTCCTAGATTCAACTGTGTAGATATTTGCATTAATTTATAAATTATTATTAATACATTGATTTAATATAGGTAATTCTTTTCTCTAGTTTTCTCTCTCTATATATTAGATCATAAATATAAAACAACAATAAATAAAAATTTTATATAAGAAAGTATAACATTAATTGTAAATATAATAATATGTTTATAGAGGATATTTAATTAGATTTCTCGGGTAATTATTCTCTATTAATAATCTATTTAAATAATATTGATTAAGTACTATGACCTACTTAAGTCTTATAAAAAAAGGTCAGTATGTTAACTCAATAAAAAAAATCTGCAAATTCAATATAATAAGTGAGAAATGTTCATATATATATATATATATATATATATATATATATATATATATATATATATATAATAGATGAATTAATTCAATTAATTCATAATTAGTAAGTTATTATGAGTATTAAATTATAAGTAGTAAACTATCAAATGAGTTGTTCTTAATTGCACAGTTTATAGGGGTACCTATATAATTCGTATATATGGCTCCAAGTCACCTAGTACCCATTTAATTTGGTAGACAGATTAAAGATTAGGAAAGCAAATCAAGACTTCAATTACAGTCTTTTCGATTTCTTTGATTGGCAATCACGACTTGCTTATTTTTGTTAAATGTTCGTTCAGAATCAACAAAATATAAGCAAAATATTTATATCTTTTATTACCTAATCTCAAGAACGATACAGCAAATTCAACCGCAAAAATAGCTAACTAAGTCAAAGCGTCTTTATTATGAAAACTTTATAAATGTGAAATAACATTGGAAATTCCCAGGTATTGCGGTCTGTTTGTCAAACATAATATTCAGCTTTCTTATTTGCAGGTGACTTGAGCCATTTTGAAAATAACCAAAGAATAATTATACTAACCAACTAACCAAATAATAATAATAATTATAAAGCGGGAAAGTTAAAAAAAAAAATAATAACAACAAAAAAAACATAGTAATAACTGCATCACTTTCTTCTTAGAGAACTTGAATAATTTACCTTTGTAACTGTAATCATGGCAAAAACTGTAAGAGAAAAGGGCAAATATGAAAGCAACTAAATTTAACAATTAGCTATGAAGCAACTTGTTTACCAATAGGTGGTGGTTTTCCATTGACATTTGTAAACCTGGACGAAAATGTGCTTTTATCCGATGCAACAACTCATTTAAAACGGCCAACATCTTGTCCGTCCAAGCTTTTCAAGGACCACATACCATCATCATCGGACCACCCCAAACTTCCAATACTAAGCCCAAACCTGGTTTCTATACCTAAGATATAGAATTGATATTAAGCTAAAAGTACACTCAGAAGCAGAAACTAAGTGCATGAATTTACATTACACACCAGGCTCAAGGCATAATGATTTGCATATAGAGTTCATTCCAGGGATACCAACATATCTCTTGTTTGATCCCTCCTGAAATTCAATTGGTGATATATAAATTGCATTTAAACAAAACACTCTGCATAAATTGTTAGACCCAACGACCCATCGATCGTTCCTCAAATCGACCCGCTCAACCCGGACAACTTCAGTTTTAAAACGAATCAACTCCACTAATCCAAATTCCCTAGCAAACTCGTTCAAAAACTCGAGCACCTCCTTGTGACCGGAGAAAAATCCTCGAATCACCATATTTTGTAATAGCAAACGGATAGTCTGAAAAGCCCATAAGTTGAACGTGGCGATTGGTACGAAGTGAATAGTATAGGCTGCTATGTACGTTTTCTCTATCCGGGTCGAGGCCCAATGGATCGGACTCGACTTGAGGATTGGTA
>BMAC01000046.1:668586-683696 GCA_014905375.1 Phtheirospermum japonicum | reverse complement strand
TGTGTGTGTGTGTGTGTGTGTGTATAGAAATGATCTTTTTATTTTTAAATATTAATTAGGGCATCTATCCTAATTATATTCAATATTTCCTATATAATTAGAAAAATAAAAATAACTCCACGTGATTTATTTTCTCTCTTACATTGTTTTATATATTGTTTTCAATGTCCAGTATGGAATGCATGTCTGCTACAATTTCATGTGAAAATATTTTTTTTCCTCCGCACAATGAGCAAATAATAGTATAAGTATTAATAAAATATAAATATTACAATGATGTTGAAGCGATTAGTATTTAAAATATAAATGCACCTAACAGAATAAATTCGATTTTGAACTTCAAATGATATTAAGTATGACATGAATGCTTTCAAAATTACTGTGTTTAGCCATTTGCATTCAGATGCGGCCTTCCCTTTTTTGTTTTGGAATTAGTTGATCTTCTTCCAAATATATTGTAATTGATGTCATAGTGTTCATTCCACTTAGTGTTGGGTTTGCACTTGTATTGTTTACACGATTTTTGAGATAATAACAAAATACATTATTTTATGAGATCAATTCAAATAATAAAGTGTTGAATCGTAATAATGTTTTATAAACAACATGTTGATAGCCAATAAAAATAATATCAAATTATATTATATTGGGCATTTTTGTATAATTTAATTAAATAAAGTGATCAAATTATTTATGAGAAAAAATGACAAATTTGATTTGATATTGTCCGACTCGAAATGAAAAAAATAACAAAAAAACGTAAAAGAAAGCTAAAAATAACATATAAGTGATTATATATATAATATTAATTCTTATTATTTTTAATGTTAATTATAATATCTATCCTAATTATATTAAGAAGATTTCTACATAATTAAAAGAGGAAACTAATCCTAGGTGGCTTTTAATTAAAAAAAGGAACCAAACCATAATTAATTAAATAAGGTATATATCATAATTATGTTAAGAAAATTCCTACATAACTAAAAGAGGAAACTAATCCTAGGTGGCTTTTTAATTAAAAAAAGGAACCAAACCATAATTAATTAAATAAGTTATATATCATAATTATGTTAAGAAAATTCCTACATAACTAAAAGAGGAAACTAATCCTAGGTGGATTTTGAATTAAAAAAAGAAACTAAATCATAATTAATTAAATAAGGTATCTATCATAATTATGTAAAGAAAATTCCTACAAAACTAAAAAAAGAAAATAATCCTACATGACAATTTTTTTCTCTACAAAACTAAAAAAAGAAAATAATCCTACATGCCATTTTTTCTCTCTCCAGACCTCTCCTTTAATATATATATAGATAGATTGCTATAAGCAAAGGACTACAAAGGAGCGGTTCCAAAATAAAAACTAAAGGCCTGTACTTGAGATTTAAATAGATTTATCCTAAAGTCTAATTCGGCGGGCCGGCTACTGCAAATCCAAACACCTTCAGTCACATACACAACATACTACTACTTAAATCACAGAATAGCGGGTATTAGGTTACTTATCAAGCCCAGGTCGGTTTTACGAGCGGCTGCAGCAGAAGTTGAAGCACCTTCAGTAGTCTTATTTCTCTTAGCTTTCTGGCGTGTTTCTTCAAAATCATCTGAAGATTCTCCACTCTCTTCCTCCAATTCATCCTCAATTTTGTCCGGCCGAGTGAAATCGGCTGGCATAACCTGAGCCCTACCCCTTTTCTACTCAAGCACAAATAATGAAAAAACACATAAAAATCAAATCCAGGGTCATTAGGGTTTAGTACCACAATTATAGCAATATTAGGTTAGTCAGTCGGAGGTAATTAAACTAACCAATCGGCGAGTCGGTGGTTCTGGTGGCACGATTTCGTCTTCCATGAAACACTGATAGAAAAATTGGTTGCACTGGTTCAAAAACGTCGCCGAACACGGGCAAAAATATGGGAGGGCAAGAACTTGACGGGAATCCGAGGAAATTTTGTGGAATTTTCTGTTTTTGGGCAAAATAAATCTGGCCAGTGTTTGTGTAAAACGAACGGATTTTTATGAACGAAAGGATTTTTATGCGCAGGAGATCTGGAGGATTTTTGTGCAAAAGATGATAATTTCTTTACCGAAGGATTTCTCTAGAAGGATCAGAAGGAAAAAAAAAAAAGCTATGTGTGGGAATTTTTCTCGGTAACCTAGCCGAAATTTGGAGAAGAGCCATAAATTCTTGGTTTGGGGATTTCTCTGGACGAACAAAAACAGAGAAAAAAGAGAAAATTTGGGCCAATTCGAGACGGATCGAAATTGGTTCGTGTAAGAAAGGAAGCTTTGACCGGAAGCTTCGGCTTTGTGGCTGAGACAAAAGGGAAAAAAAGAAAAAAAAAAGAATTATAGATATCCCTCCTATTATATAAGAAGAGAAGGAGTTTACTGTACCTACCCCTTTGCTTGACACGTGACGGCCTCTTTTTTTCCTCTCCAATTTTCGTTATTTTTTCTTTTTTTTTTGCCAGCTCCTTTGGTGTTGTAATGTCGAAAGTCAACATGCAAGTTTTCTCGGTCTTTTCTCTCTCTCCTTTTTTTTCTACTTCTTTGATTTTGTACTGCCGAAAGTCGATCATAGAGATGAAACGAGAAGGTGGTGAAATTATTGTCGTCCTGTTCCCTTTACGAGGTCGAGGATTACGGGTAAGGGTTTAATCGATTCCGAATTTTTGAGCAGTTTGTTTGCCCAAATCACTATCTTTCTTCCCCAACTCATGATTCGTTGGATCAATTCTCGCCCCATATCAATTTCTCTGTTTATATATCAATTACTCTGTTTCTATGCAGTTTTGGGGTCTTGATTCATTATTTCTCCCCCAAATCACGATTCAGCGCGAATTGCCAGGGAGAATGGTTTTCAACCTTTGAGGATTATCGCGGCCGGGCCAATGGTTTATGCGGGGGCGTCGGCCGAATCTTGGGCCATACTGAGGGTGGCGGCGCTATAGGTCAAGCAGCCCGTCAATGTTGCAGACAGGGTGCGTGTTTTTCCTGCCCCCTCATTTTTTTTGCGATTTTTTCCGTTTCTGTTTTGGGCCCAGCCAATATGTCTGTGGCTTTTAGATGTCCAAGTTTCTAGGCCCAAAAGCCAGGTGAATATATTCAGGCCCAATCGATGTGTATTTATCTGCATATATCTTGTGAGTGGGGTCGGCTGTAGTATAAGAGTGATGCATTGCTTAAAATAGGTATGGTCTTTGCAGAGTCTTCACCTAATTTGTTCTTTTCAATCACAATCATAGAATTTTCAACGCAGGTATGGTTCTCTACACCTAAACAAACCTTCTCAGTACTGGAAATGAGGGCATGGGTTTCAGCACCCTTCTCTCTCTTTCGTATCTACTTATATATATATCACCTAAAGGGCTGTATAATGTAACTAAGTAAGAGAGAGAGTTACAAGTAAATATGAGGTGCTTCTTGTTATAGACTCACTCTGGTGGGTGCTTTCATATATATTCATATTCCATGATGTTTTTCCCTTTTTTGATAATTAGGTTTGTGTGGGCTAAATTTAACAGCTTGTAGAGCTAAAAAAAATGCATTTGGGCTTAATTTAACACAATGAGAATGAAGTAATTGTTGTGGACTGAGGTTTACATTATATACGATGTGCCTATATAGATTTGTTATTTTATTTTTCCTGCCGTGTTTCTTTATATGTAGGTAAATTTTGTGTGTGGGAATGGTTTTTAAGTTTGCATGTGGTGTTTCATTGATGTGTTTGAAATGCGTACATTGAATGCAAGGTCTAAATTAATAGAGTTGAATGTGTCAGGCATAGGGAAAAATAGGACCTAAAAAGAAAACCACTAATTTTAGGAGGGGTTAATTTGGTACTTATATGGACATCTGAGTGCATCAGCATTTTTGCTAGCTCTTGTGGTGTCTTTCCTGTACTGTCTGATATTGTCTGTGTAAGTAGTTTCAAGTTTTTCAGAAGCAGTTGAGACTCGTCAACAAAATAGACGTGCTTTTGAGGCCTTTAGGTCTGACAAGTGAAATTTACATCTGAATGTTGCCTCTGTATTTTTTATTTTAATCCCAACTTTATTTGGCCATTTCTAACCAAGAGCATTCGAATGTGGTGTCAAATATCATTTGGGAATTTACAAATATGCCTATTTAAGATACAGTCACTTCAAATAATTTACAAATATACGAATACAACTTAAATAATTTCACATGTACGAAGAAAATTATTTTCAAAACATTCCCTTTGAACCCACCGAAGTCTGTTACACGAATAAAATCGATTTCAAAACTATTCAGTATTAACCCATTCTGCTATTGTCAACCCACCGAATTCTGCTACACGAATAAAATCGTTTTCAAACCTTATCATTATTAACCCATTCTGCTATTTATCAACTAAAATTAATTAAACCCAAAAAAATGTTTATATCCAAACAAACGCTACGACTTGAAAAATATTTTTCCTGAAACATGTTTTGAAAAGATACCTAAACAAACTAAAACCCAATGTTTTGATGAGATACCTAAACAGACTAAAGCCCAATTGCGAGTTGAAAAAAAGTTTTCTGCAAATTTCAAACAAGTTTTATAAGAAATAACCAAACAAACTAAAATTAGTTTAACCAAAAAGAGTTTATATCTAAACAAACTCAAATTACGACTTGAAAAATATTTTCCTCATGAAACAAAAATATTTTCCCAAAATTAATTAAACCCAACAAAAAGTTTATATCCAAACAAAAAATTAAATAAACCCAAAAACATTTATATCCAAACAAACCAAATTACGACTTGAAAAAAAAAAACAAAAAAAATTAATTAAACCCAAAAAAAATTTATATCCAAACAAACCAAATTACGACTTGAAAAATATTTTCCCCTGAAACAAGAGTTTTAGAAGTAAGTTTTAGAAGAAATATACCCAAATACACTATATCAACCCAAACTACGATGCAGGTAGATTTGAAGTGGTTCGAAAGAAATGAAGGTTGAGGATGAAATCAATCAAATCCATTGAAAAAAATAAAAACTCTAAAAAGTACGTAATTAATTAAAATAATAAAAGAATGTAGTATATTTATAAAAACTTTCGAGTGATCGTAAAATTGTAAAAGAAAAAAGATAAATTGGTATTTCTTATAATTTTTCAATATCATTGGTCTTAGTAGGTTTCAATCCTAAATGTAGGGCGAACCTATGGAAGCGTGCCAAGGATTTTCATATGTTCCTCTTCTTTGGAACAAAACTTTGTAAACAAAAAGGAAGAGAGAAAAAAATAATAATAAATTAGTAAAAACTCGGTTTAAATTTGAGATAGTGTTTTATTCTCAGGAGGTTTTTTATTTTAGAACACCAATGACAAAAGTCTTAAGAGGGCTTGTATTATTTGGCACTTATAAGGGTGTATCTCCGCTTTGAAATTTTCATCTCATCGTGAAATAAATTGTTTTTTACAGTGGGTGTTGAAATAATTATTTATTTATAATTTTTTTCATTTTAAATATATTATTTTTTATTCATTTTTTTATTTATTTTAATAATAATATAATATTGACATCAGTGTAGATGTCCCTGCTAATGTCGTTGTTATATCTATCGAAAAATATTGTCCACTGAATCTTTTTATTTTATTTTCTTGCCAAAAGAATTCTTACTATTTGCAAAAATAGGCTGATTAAACTTTATTATTTTATTTTTTCCAAAAAAAAAAATACATCTTATATATATTCAAAAATCAGGCCGACCAAAAAGATTTATGGCAATAACTTTTTTTCAATGACTCAAAGTTTGATTGCAAAAAAAAAAAAAAAGAAGGAGAAACTTACTTAAATTGAAAGTGTTGTTATATATTTTTTACTTATTAAACATGATTTTTTTTTTCTTTTTTGCAGAATAAAAATAAGAATTTTATTTTATAACAAAATATTATTCATGTGTTTTTTATTTGATAAAAAATCATAATTTCTTACTTGACGATAAAAATAGAAATTTACTTTATAGTAAAAACTTCTTATTTTATATTCGAAAAGGTGAGAAAATCCTTAATTTATGTCAAAAAGAAAATAATTACTTTATATTCGGAAAAGTTAAAAAAAAATCTTACTTAATGTCGGAAAATTTCTTAATTCTTAATTAAACTTCTTACTCTATGTTTGAAAATATTTGGCCCAAAAAATAATTTTTCATAAAATGCCGATTTTTTTCCCGGCGAACGATCGTAAGAAAATTGTTGTCGGTTGTATTATTATATATATTTTTTAAATAAATACAATATATGTGTTAGTGGTAAAATTAAATATTATTCTCTTTGGGGACCATTATTTTAAAATGAAGAGATTCATTTGAAGTGAGATTTATAAAAGTTTACACATCTTAACATTTATTGATTTAATAATTTGTTGAGAGCCAATAAAAATCTTTTATGTAAATATAAAATTGATGGATTTGATTTGCACTGGCATTTTATCTGGGTTTTCATAAAGTATTAAATCAATCGTCAATTCCTTTGCCTTTTGCTTTTGCTTTGTTGTGTCACTTTGTTTTATTTTCTTTTCCATTAATTGGCTCCTTTTTAATGGAATCATACACATTCGTTTGATTTTATTTATTCTTCGTGCGATCCTATACACTTATTATCCATGCAGGCCCCACATAATTAGAATTTTTGTTCAACTTAATTACGACATTGCTTGTGTAAAATATCCAGTTCAAGATAATCAGGAGAGTGTGATTACATGGTTGTTGATATTCTTGATCTATCAACTACCAATTCTTGTCCACATCCTCGCTTTTTTGTATTGGCCAAGTTCTTAGCACGAACAAAAAAATGATCAGATAACATCTTAATTGCCAAATTTCAATGAGACTTTGATTCAACTGGTATTATTATTATTATTGATATTATTATTATTATTATTACTACTACTACTACTACTATTATTATTATTATTATTATTTCCTTTTTGCTATTATTATTATTAGTAGTAGTATTATTATTAGATTGCTGATTGGCGGTGTCATACGTCGTTTTGATTTGTGGGTACAGAAAAGTGTCTTAGAATTTGTCGATCGAAGGTTGTATTTAGAATTTGTATTGCGCTATATTTCGGTGTTTCTTTTTTTGGTATCTTCTATGATTGATTCTAAATATTATTTTTGTTTGTTTCATAGTAGATTGGGCTTGTCCACGACACAGAAGTGTCGAGTGATTATGGCCTTACTTTATAGTATCGGATTGATGTAATATGTTGTGTCTATATTAAATCTTGGGTAATAAAGATATGTGAATAGGTAATGTAGTTTGGGAATTGCTTGTGTACCAGAAAATATATAATTAAATATATTACATGAATTATTTGCATCCAAATCTAATGTACTTGTATTAAAAATCAGATTTGTACTGTATTAATCTAATACACATATCTATCATGTTTGCAGTTTTTTGCTCTGGGAATAAAATCAGTTGCATTTTCTTGTTGAACGGTGGGGCATTTTCTGCTCAGGTATGTCTGGATTATTACATTCACAACTGTCATGCATTTTTTCTCATGATTTATTGTATGTGTATGGTGCCACTTAAATTGAGCTCTATGTTGTGTATTTGATAGTGCTCACATGTTACTTTAGTTCCCATGGTCTTTTTTAGGTTTCCTCGTGTTTAATTTTTGGAGTTCTAAACTTTAAGTTTGATTGTCGTTTATTTTTTAATAGCCCTCGGTTCTTTGGTCTCTGTTAAAAGAAAACGAAAAAAAAAGATACAAAAAGAAAGGAAATATTTTCTCACAATGTCTGTATCGTGAAAATCAGGCAATTTTCGAGCCCTAAGTTTTAGTGTATTTTGTTGTCAAGTGTGAACGTCAATTGTGCTCGGGGAACTGCTGGTAGAATTTTTTCTTGTTTGCATGGAATCTTACACAGTAGAGGGGTCTGGTGAATCTTTGTTATTGTTCCCTCGATCTGATGCACCTACAATAATGAACAAATCAAATTATAGAAGAGACGCTATTATTAGATGGAAAAGAAAAAATTTAAGTAGAATCCCTAAAAGTCCAGCAAATACAGGTATTGGTTCAAATTTGTCCTTGCAATTTGCTGGCACCCAGAGCATGGGTGCATGCCACCATCAAAATGATAGAACCACATGCTTTCTAAATCCCCAGGCTAATGACAATGTCATTACACTTGCTGGTTCGCCCAATTTCATTGATGCATCTTCTCTTCCCTACAATAGCTTGACCTGTTCGGGCTTGAACATTCCTGGTCCACTGGGATATTCAATTGATAAATCTATCTCTAGAGCTCGTAGTCAGCCTTCAATGTTCGAACTAAGAGAGAGGAATTCTCGAAGGTCCAATAGGCAAGCTCTAGAGCCAATAGTAGTACCATCCACAGAACCTGAGAATATAACTGCGATTGAGCAACAAGTTGTTGAGTCTTTCAGGGCCTCAGCTGAAATTAACCAGGCTGTTGACCGAGTTACGTTGACTGAATTGCATACTTCAGGTATTAAGCTAATTTAGCTTGGATTTCCTTGTTATTGCATGATTTCTTCGATGAAATTACTTTTGAAATGTTCTGAACTATTTACATGTTTAGAAAGCAATTGTCTAATAGCACATATCTTATATGTAACCTTTTTTACCCATAAACCAGCTATTAGTTGTTTCCCCTTCTGTTCTTTTGGACTTACGGATTCCGATACATTGAAATATAATCTACTTCGAAATTTATTTGGTGACATTGCCTGTCTGCTTTTCAAAATCAAAACTCCAAAAATTACTTCTTCAAACTTCAATTATATCTTTTTTTTTAAAAGGGGCCCTTGGTTTTTCGTTACCTTTTTCCTTTGAATTATTATTCTAGGTGAGTGATTTAAATTGGAATTATCTCCACAGGAGCTTCTAGAAAAAAGGGGCAGAGGGAAAGTAAAAGAAAGCGTCCAGGTATTTGACGTCTAATCGTGTTAGTGGCTTTAGGTGTCTGGTAATCTGTCGTTTTAAGTCTAAACTTATCAGTGGCTTTATTTTTGTGATGATCTGTCATTCGACTTCCAATGAGGCCAATCAGTTCTTTATAGGTTTGCTACAATTTATTATAGGGAAAATGCCCAAGAAAGGTCAAAAGCTATTAGATTACATTCCAACGGTAGCTAGCGTCCTTCCAGAACGACCAAATTGCCCACATTGTAATGCAAAAAAATTCCATAACGAAACTCCCAATTTTTGCTGCTCTAATGGAGATGTGGTTTTGGCTAGCAATCCAACTCCAGCTCTCTTGAAAGAGTTGTTCACTTCACCTTCGGAGGAGTCTCATTTATTTAGAACATGTGTGAGGACAATTAATAATCAATTTGCATTCACTTCTTTTGGGGTTAAGTGTGATAAAAGTTTAACAAAAAGAAATAAAGGTGTGTATACATTTAGAGTTCAAGGAGAAGTTTACCATTTCATCAACGATTTGGAGACCTCTAAGAATTTGCAGTTATATTTTCACGATACTGAATCTGAGCTGTCAAATCGTTTAGAATCATGTCCAAGGCTAACAGAGAGTATAATTCAAAAGGTTATGATCATCCTCAGCCACAATCCATATGCCAGYTTTTTCCGTGGTTTGAGGGAAGTTCGTAACCTCGATACTTGCTGTATTGTCTTGCGATATTTGCCTGGTGTTGATCAAAGGGTTTTTAACAAACCTACGGTCTCCCAGGTTGCTGCATTGTGGGTTGAAGGAGAGGAGAATGGGGAAATATATCGGAGGGATATCCAAGTGTGTACCCATGGTGGTCTTTCTCATAATATCGAGTATTATTATGGATGTTATGACCCGCTGCAGTATCCTCTTCTTTTTCCTTTTGGTGAGGTTGGTTGGCATCAAGGTATTTCAAAAAAAAGAAAAAAAAAACAGGGAACAAGCTCGTAGTATAGATTCTCACGTTTCTGTTTCCCCAATGCTTGCAACTAATGCCGAAGAACTTCTACAAAGGGAACAAGATGGTGAGCTCAACGAGTTTTGTACATCCATTTGTAGTTGTAGTTATACTCTGCATAGAAAAATCACTGATCCTTCTATTTATTCCTGTACCAGCAATGGCGATGATAGACAGCGATCCAAATTTTGTTTCTGTTAGGGAGTACTATGCATATAAGTTGCAAATAAGGGATAATAATGATTCATTCTTGCTTCACTTTGGTAGACTTTTCCAGCAATATATAGTAGATATGTATGTTAAGCTTGAGTCGCAGAGATTAGATTTCTTTAGATCACAGCAGGAGGAAATTAGACGAGAGTTTCTCCAGGGTATACAAGATTCTGTGACTGCTGGTGAGACACATGCAGCGAATGTTGGGCAGAGGGTTTTTTTACCGGCAAGCTTTATTGGGGGGCCAAGGAATATGAGGAGAAAATATATAGACGCAATGACATTAGTGCAGAAATTTGGCAAGCCTGATATCTTCTTGACAATGAAATGTAACCCAAATTGGCCAGAATTAAAAGATCACTTAATTGAGAGAGAAGAATCACAAAATAGACCTGATTTAATTGCACGAGTCTTTCGCTCTAAACTTGAAGAACTAAAAAATGAACTTTTTAAAAAAAATGTTTTTGGTGAGATAGCTTCCTATATAATGTCATAGAGTTTCAAAAAAGGGGCCTGCCCCATGCCCACTTTCTCCTGATTCTTAAATATCAGCACAAAATTTTCCGTCCTGAAGAGTACGACAAAATCGTTAGTGCTGAGATCCCGGATAAGGTAAAATACTCACATTTGCACGACATGGTTAGGAAGCACATGATGCATGGCCCGTGTGGCATTTTGAACCCAAAAAATGTTTGCATGACTAAAAACGGGAGATGCAGGCATTCATACCCGAAAGACTTTTGCCCTGAGACGACCCAGATCGTTAATTCTTATCCAATGTATCGACGCCGTAACAATGGTGTCACAGTTAAAGTGCGTCGTCACAGACTTGACAACCGCTGGGTCGTCCCTTATAATGCCTATCTCCTCGCTAAATTTAACTGCCACATCAACGTGGAGATTTGTTCAACAGTCCATGCAATCAAATACATTTATAAATATATATGTAAAGGCCACGATAGGATTATTTTTCATATTCATTCTGATAACCCAAATAATCAAATAGATGAAATCCAACAATATCGAGCAGCTCGATGGGTTTCTCCCCCTGAGGCTGCATGGCGGCTCTTCCGTTTTCCCATGGGTGAAATAAAACCTGTAATTATTCATTTGCAGCTTCATTTAGAAAATTACCAGGCCGTCAGTTTCAAAAGACGCGAGAATCTGAAGAATGTTGCAAGCAATCCAAGGAATAAAAAAACTATGCTCACTGAATTTTTCTACATGAATAGGACAGATCCTCAGGCCCAGGCACTCAACTTGACGTATTTTGAATTCCCAGACCATTTTGTTTGGCTACTTAATTAGAGGCGCTGGAAAAGAAGGGCCCGAGGAGATTCTATCGGTAGAATTAATTATGCGCATCCAACCGAGGGAGAGAGGTACTACCTCAGGCTCCTTTTGACAAAAATTCATGCTCCAAAATCATTTGATGATCTAAAAACTTACAACGGTGTGTGTGTGGCTACCTTTCGTGAGTCAGCCCTTTTGAGAGGTTTCCTTCAAGATGACAATAGCCAAGAGCACTGTCTTGAAGAAGCTTCTCTTTACCATATGCCTTATGAATTGTGAAGGCTTTTTGCAACTCTATTGGTTTATTCTCCCCCAAACAATCCGAGACAATTATAGTTGAAGTTTGAAACTGTCATGTTTGAGGATTTTCTCAAGTGTGCAGATCTGACACCGAGAGAAGTTAAAAAAAAAGGTTCTGCAGCAGATCAGTGGTTTTCTTGAATCAATGGGTAAAAAATTAGCCTCGTTTGATTTGGTTCCCACTGAATTATCATTGTTTGACGTTCAGAACCAAACAAGAGAGCTTTTGGCAGAGAGAAGCATAATAGTCCATGAAGAGGATTTAAATGCAATCTCTTTGCTTAATGAAAAACAACGATACGCATTTGAGGTCATATCTCAACGCGTATATGAAAACAAAAGTGGAGCTTTCTTTGTTGACGGGCCCGGTGGCACTGGTAAGTCATTTCTTTATAGAGCGTTGCTCGCTGATGTTAAGTCTAAGGGTTATTTAGCACTGGCAACAGCTACTTCGGGTATAGCGGCTTCCATATTACCTGGAGGCAGAACAGCCCATTCACGTTTCAAAATTCCAATCGACACCTCTGAAGGTAGAGCGTGCAAGGTGAGCAAACAAAGTAGCCTGGCAGCTTTGGTCAGAGAATGCAAGCTGATCATCTGGGATGAGGCTCCTATGGCCAAAAGATCTTCGATTGAATCACTAGATGAACTACTGAAAGATCTGCTGGATTCATCAGAGATTTTTGGTGGGAAAGTTGTCGTATTCGGCGGGGACTTTAGACAGACCTTGCCGGTTATTCGTAGAGGCAACAAATTTGAAACAATCGATGCTTGCTTGATCAATTCTCCTTTGTGGCTATCTCTTGAAAAACTTAGCCTTACAGAAAATATGAGGGCTCGGTTAGATCCCTCGTTCACGAAATTCTTATTGCGGGTTGGTGATGGTCTTGAAGAGACTCAAGAAGACAACCTAATAAGGATTCCTTCTCACCTTGTGCTTAGAAATAGTGGTGACGATTCTGCCCTTGATGATCTAATAAATATGGTCTGCCCAGGAAGTAATTCGCCGTCAGAAATTGTTGGTGCTCCACTGAATCGGGCAATTCTGACTACTAAAAATGCTTTTGTTGATGAGGTCAACGATATTCTCATTAACAAATTTCCTGGTGAGGTAGTTGAATATCTTAGCTTCGACGAAGTCTTGAATCCCAGTCATCAAGGCCAATATGAAGATATTATAAACTCCCTCTCCCCGAGTGGCCTTCCACCACATAGGCTCCCTTTAAAGATCAATGCACCAATAATTTTGCTTAGGAATTTAGACCCCACTGAAGGTCTGTGCAATGGAACAAGTTTAATCTGTAAGAACTTAAGTCGTAATGTGATCCATGCTCAGATAGTTGTAGGTGATTTTGCTGGGAAAGATGTTTTCATCCATAGAATACCGTTAGAGCCTCCCACTGATGAACAGTACCCGGTTCCATACAAAAGAACTAAGTTTCCCATTCGTTTGTGCTTTGCAATGACGATTAATAAAGCACAAGGACAGGCACTGGATTTCGTAGGAGTTTATTTAAGAGAGTCTGTTTTCTCACATGGCCAACTCTACGTTGCATTATCGCGTGCACGGACAGCTTCACAAGTTAAATTACTAATTAAACCACCATTTTTTGATGTGCCTAGGATTAATTACACCAAAAATATTGTATATAAAGAGGTTCTCGAAGCTGCTAGGCTAACTAACGAGTAAATGCATTTCTCTTTATTCTTTCTGTTCTCTGTTGTTGATCATTTCAAAAATGCACCCACTCTTTGCAATCCAACTTTTTTTTTGTTTACAGTGTGTAAGAAACATGGCAAGGAGATACCTTCCAGTGAATCAAGTCCTTGATGGTGTCAAAGGATGGACAGTGCTCGTCCAAGTGGTTGAGCGCAGCCATATTCAGCTAAGCAGGAGCGCTCGCCCTATTAATTACCGGCGCTTCCTCTTTACAGATTCTGAGGTTACACAACTTTTTCTCTGGTGTTAATACATATGTCTTTGCTTTTTACGATTTATTTTGGTTCCCTCTTCGTTTTACGCTCTGGTTTGTTGATTCATTTTCTGCTGGCTATTTTGTTAAGAATTTTCGTAGTTATGATATAATCTGTCTGGTATGGACAATCTTAAATTACCTCTGCTCGAACACTACTTTATCGATGCGTTCTAAATAATTATGATTTGTCCAGCATTTTCCACGGATTGTTTTTCCTGATTATTATAATCATTCCTTTATAATATTTTTGAAATTTTGTCTTTTTTTTATCCAAACAAGTTTCATAATCGTGATCTAATTACTATTTGAAGTGTTTCCTTTTTTATAGTTGATTCTCATATATTTTACTCCTGTGTGTATGTGTGTGTATAACCCTTTTTTGTGTGCAAATAAACAGCTTCTCGGGGTGTAAAATAATTTTCTTTTTCCATCTTGCACTTTCAATACAATCTAGGGTTTCAGCTATTTATCTCATTTAGGTTGGTCCAGTCCAACCGCGAAATCATCCTTCGAAATTAATCGAAAACAAATTTGTCCAGAACTGTACAGCACAGTCTTAAATGACCTTTGCTTGAACATTATTTCATTGATGTGTTCTTAATAATAATGATTTGTCCAGCATTTTTCAAGGATTGTTTTTTGCAAGTTATAATCATTCCTTTGTAATTCTTTGGAAGTTTTTCATTTTTTTCCAAACAAAAGTTCCAAATGCTGGTGAATGATGTCCACGCCGAGGGGATGATTCTCCCGGATGCTTTCACGGCCGCTGCCATGATTGACAAGCTTCCACCAAGCTGGAAAGATTTCAAGACGTACCTCAAACATAAACGAAAGGCGATGTCTCTTGAAGACGTTATCCAAAAGGTACCAATTGAATCTGAAGTTCGTGTTCAATACAAGAATCCGAAAAGTTGGATGAACCTCGGGTGAATTTGCTTGAACGAGGAGAGAACTCGAAGAAAAGGCCGCATCCCGGCAACTCGAAGCCTAAAGCTCCTTCTTCTAAGAAGTTCGAAGGCAAATGCTACAATTGCAATTATCCTGGACACATGTCAAAAGATTGCCGCAAGCCAAAGAAAAAGAAGGCTAGGGCAAGTGCACACATTGCCGAGAGAGAGCTGACTAATGATGACCTCGTTGCGGTTATCACTGAAGAAGCTAACATGATCGAGAACCGTGGTCAATGGTTTATCGACACTGCTGCAACCGCCCATGTGTGTGCTGATCGGAGCTTGTTCTCCAAATACCTTCCTTGTGAGGGAAGGAAGTTGAACATGGGAAATCAAGCTTCTTCGGAAGTTGCTGGTACTGGTACGGTTATCCTCAAAATGACTTCCGGCAAGGAGATCACTCTAAATGAGGTGCTGCACGTTCCGGACATCCGGAAGAACTTAGTCTCTGGTTCAATACTA